>JAIPRL010010148.1:0-16144 GCA_025469235.1 Pemphigus obesinymphae
ATATTCGATGTAAATTTCAAGATTTTCAAGTGATTATTTTCGAAATTACGAAGAAATGAAAATTCCCGATTTGACGAAACCGTATATTTGCCGTTTTTATCTCATTTTTTCGTAGTTTTTCCTTACGCATTAAAAAACTATTGAGAAAATCGCGAAATGACCTTTTTAAAGTACCAACTAGATGAAATTTGCTACCGGAAACCAAGTAAGCTTGTATAGATCGGAGCACTCCTTCTGGTAGTAAATTTGTTAACAGAGAAAAAAAAATAATAAACATCATTGTAAAACCACAAGCTCCCTCGCTATGCTCAGAATCTAAAATTAGGTGAATATTAAATATATAAAATATTAAAACACAACATACGCCCGGATATTTTAAGTTCTGTATTCTTGCATAATTTTTCACGGTAAATGAAAATCTATTTAGAATACAATTTTAATGCCACTTTGTTAATTTTTTGGGAACGTATTTTTCCCACTGCGATGTCATTGGTTAATATTAAATAATAACAGATGTATTTTCCGAAATTAACATTTAGTACACTTCTACGTGTTTTCGAATTTTCAAAATGTTCGTGTTTGCTCATTTCGTACATTCATTTTTGTGTATACCCACATATCATATACCTAGGTAGCACAACACCAAAATATCGAAATAACGAAAACTGAACGAAGGAACGAATATATTGGTTTGGCGAGTACGTGTAGAACGCGAATAGAAGAGTTTTCAGGATAAAGAACGTTCTGATTGCGAATTTCGTCTACCGAGTTAGTGGGTACGTACTTTATTGGGGAAGTCGTTTTTCTGCGTAAAAGGGAGTATCTGAAAAGTTACGGATCGACGGTCGACCAACTTCTAACAACCTGTATTCAACCAACTATTTTTGAACGTTATGTTATTATGATTATGATTGATGTGTTTTATTTTATTTCACGGGATTAGCCAATTGAAATTATATAGCTCTCTTTCAAGTACAAGTCACATTCTCTAACAGTATTTTTTTTTTTTTTTCATTCATTAACAGGACGCCCCACGCCCGTTTTTAACGGGTTTTGTATTTTTGCAAATTTAATGTTCAATTTAGAAAAATGAAAACCTCACACGATCGAAAAATGTTTAAAAACGTTACAGAAGTAATTAAAGATAGTCCTATACTACCTACTGACATATTGACATTGTGAAAGTATTGTAAGTGGAAAAACAGATTAAGCAAGTAATATTATAGATAAACAAACTATAATTAATCAATGGTAATATTATTGTGAATCTGTTTACAATATTAAAATTGGAGCATTGAATACGCTGTAATATTGGACTCAGCTACATGGTATTTTCGCCCATAAACTCGACGTGATCCAACGAGTGTCTCATGGCACCTTGGCAAATCAGCTGCTGTGCGCGCATCTTATCTGTTATCAGTTTATATTTTGTCTGTAATTATCACAATATAGTAAAGAGTATTAAGGGGGTTCGAGTCGGTCATTTTCTAAGAAGTATTATATAGGCAATTTATCGTACATGATAAAATTTTAATTTCAGAATTGTATGCAGTTAGAGAGGTCATTGAAGTTAATAAAGCTAATAATAAATTAATAAATACACTCCTTGGGCTTGTATCTATATCCGTCTAGGTTAAATATGAATTGTAAGTGTGAAAATAATGAAAATAAGATCGTATATTAAATCACTTTTTGAACAGAAAGTTGCTTTCGCTGTGACAAAATTGTGAGACTGGCTCGTCTAATTTTAATTCTGTAAAAAACATAAGATTTTTTGAGATCTTTTCTAGGTTTTATTCGAGGCGTTTTTCGAAATATGAATTTCCGCTTTAGATATACATAAGTGAACAATTTGTAAAATATGAAAATTTTATTTAATCATATCAAAATCGAAAATTCATATTTCGAAAAACGCCTCGATTAAAACCTAGAAAATATTTTAAAAAATATTACGCTTTTTACAGAATTAAAATCGGATCAGCCAAAGTCGTGCAATTTTGTCACAGCGAAAGGTCTAAAAACGATATATTTTTGACCGATTCGAACCACCTTAAAATAAACATATACAAATTATAAGTATTTTAATATTATTTGGTATTATTAGTATTTTCTGATGTCGAAAACCGAAAAATGGCAAATTTCTAAAATTCAATGACAGTAATTCATTTTGGTAAATGGACAAAATCTTTCCGAAAAAAAAAAACAATACAATATGATGCAAAGGGGTTTAAAAATTTATTAAATACGCACATGTAAAATAAAAACGTACCTATACATTTCAAACGCAACCAAAAATACGATATTAATATTTATTTATGTTATGTTTGGCATATTTTTTCTTTAAAGTTTATACAAGTGTTATTATTTATTACTTTTCATTATAACTGGTTTTATTATTTTCTTCGTCGCAAAACTCCTTTCAAACTTTTGACAACATTTATAGGTACCTAATAAAATAAATAATAATACGGAAGGATCAGGGGTAGGAGTTGTATTAAAAAAAAAAAAATAATAATTTACTGTTTTAATATTCATCACCACCGTTTGTAATCACTTTTACTTTATTTATTTCTGGGGTGGATTTTGTACTACCCCAAATTCATACAGTGAGATTTTGTCCTAGATTCATTCATTTTTACCTCAATATTTTAAAAAATTAAAATTTAAAATTGGAAGGGAATATTAACGATATGTGGTAAGGATGGTGTTAAGAAGATTCCTAAGGAAGTCATTGGCAAGAGTAAAGGTAGTGATGTAGTAGGTATGCCAGACTGTCAGAGGATAAGCAAACACGGTGGTGGGATGAAGTGTAAGAGATAATATCAAAGAAAAAACATAACAAAAAAATAACAGAGAGATGATTGAGTGACTATACAAGCTTATGTAAAACAGAAAAATATGAAGTGAGTAAAGCTAAATAAGAGAATGTTTGTATATGAGATTAGAAACAATAGAAGGGAAAAAATAAATGTAAAAGCTGGTTAAAGAAAAAAAAAACAATCCCAAGATTTTAAAAACGTAAAGCATATAAAATATGAGGATAGGAGTGTTAACAAAGGACAATGAAGGACATTTTGAAGGACATCATTGAAGGACTATTAAATTTGTTATTTCTGAGACTCGAGAGAGGAAATAAATCAAATTGAGTGGAATTTAGGTGTGGTGAATTTAATAAAATAAACAGAAATGTAGAGGTTAAAAAAATTAAAAATAAGGAAGCGGTAAGACTGGATGGAGTACCAGTAGAAGTGATGAAAGTATTATGGAGTTTAGGCATAGGATAGATGACAAAGTTCTTCAACAAGGTACTAATTGAAAGAAAAATTCCTTAAGTGTGGAGGAAAAGTTGTATGGTACCATTTATTAATATCAATCAAACATTTTTAATTAGGCAGATACTAGATAAAGTTATGTATGGTATTTATTAATTCAATTATTAATAAACTGAATATTTTAGTAGAAGTGCACCAGAGTTCGGTTTTGAGTTTTTACTCATTTTCTTTGATTATGGATGAAATAACAAAGGATACACAGAGTGAGGTACTATGGTAAGTAGTAAGTACTTACATACTGCTTGCAGATGATATAGTGCTGGTAGGAGTAAGAAATTAACTCTAGACTTGAGGTGTGGAAGAAAGTTTTTTGGAAATAGTAAAATTAGTAAAGGAAATGTTTGTAGAATTAAAGAAGAGAAGAGGAAGGCCAAAAAAGAGGTGGTTATAATAGAGATTTATTTGAAGAGGACTGGTAGAAGTAAAAAGGATGTGGAAAATCAAGTTAAGCATAGAAGTTGAGGACTAGGATGGTCAACCCCAAATAGTTGAAAGAGAGCCAAACAAGAAGACACATTTAGTAAGACTCAGTAAGAATAACCTCAAAATATTACAAAATAGTTGAGAAAGTCCTCTTCAATTCAATTAATACATAACACTATTATTGGAACATACTGATTTAACAGTGTTTAAAAAAAAAAAAAAATTCTTAAACTATTGTAATTATTTTTTAGAATCTTAAAGTAAATTCCAATGAAGGGTTTTTACTTATAGATTTAAAATATGAATAATTCTATAATAAATATTAATTGTTTAATGTATTGAAAACACCAACAATTATTTAAAAAGGTATATATTCAACTAGGTACCTGTTTTTGCGTTAAACTGTGTGTAGAAGCAATTAAATTAAAATGTAGTTGTTTAGGTTTGTTTTTTCTTTTTGTATAAATATTGAAAGTCACGGTCCTCAGTGTCATCAAAATTTGTCAGTGATTACATTTATTGTAAATAGGTGGTGACACTGAGGAGTTGCTCGCAAGTTCATATTTTGTTTGTGTGCGACCGTTCAGAAATATGAATATTGAAGTGTTGTGATTTTTTTTCTTCTCTCGTGCAAGCCGGACAGCGAGGTTTGTGTTTTTGTTGTTGTTCTGACTTCTGGCTCTTGCTGCGGCCATTTTATTTTATTGTTGTCACAGCCGTTCATTTTGGTTTCAGCCTTTTTTTGGGTTTTATTTGATGCCCCTTTGGTTTTATTTGGATATACCAGGAGGTGCCGGCGGTATTGTGTGCCGACCATAGATGCGGTAAACGTTGTCTGGGTCTGGCTGCAGCAGATCTTTAGCTGTTTGTTTTTTGGGAATTTGTTCTCCGTTGGTGCAGCTAGCGGTGTTTTATAGTGTGCGGAATCATTTATTTTTTATTGTATTATTGTTATAACGGAATCCGACACCATAGCATACCATAGCTGCCCAAGGTAAGGTGGCGCACCACTTATATTAAATTATATATACCTATTATACTTATTTTTTTTTACTGTTAATTTTGTTCAAATTTTTATTGTTGAGCTAAACTGGCTATGTGAATTATATATTTTTTTTACTGTTAATTTTATTTATATGTTTAATGTTTATGTTTGAGCCAAACAGGCTATTATTCCTACAATTTGACTTTTCTTATAAATTTATTACCTATTAATGCATTATTGTTCACTCATTGTATAAAATACAGTCCACTCCATTTTTTATAAACACATTGGTTATTTATTTATTTAGAAATTACAACTCTTACAATTATAATGATATTGCGGAACAGTCCTGCCTGTCAAGTTTAATTTCAGGCAATTGCCGCCGCTTCATCAACATTTTTAATTAAACAAAATAATTTTTCCATTGATTGTGTGTTAAGGTTTTATCACTGTTTTCTATAATATGGCGTATGAGAATACTGTAAATTAGAGACTCATATAAAAATGAAAAAACAATTTTGTCTTGTATTTAATTTAAATATAACGATTGTACATATTATAATGTAGATTTTATACTATAAAGTCTTAAAAAAATATTATAAATAAAATGATTTAGTCTATAATATTTCAAGTATTTAATTATATTTACAGGATTTGATGGTAAGTATACTTAAAATATATTATTATGCATTATAAATTGACAATATATACCTATATATATATTATATATATAAATATTAATGATCATATTGAATACATTGAACATTAATGTATAATAAAATAGAATCTTACATCATTCACAATGTATAAAAAATACAACTGTATAAACTGGTCTTTGGAGAGTGAATGAACATTGATATATAACATATTCAGTATATAATATAATCTCTAAATATTTAACTTAAAAAAACTAAAAATATATCGATGTTAAAAATATCCAACAATTGAAAAGCAAACATATTTAAAAAATTTTATAACGTTAATATATTACTAAAATACTTGGAAAATACTTAGCCATGGTATGAAATATAATATTATAAGAACAATGTTTGTTTAAAAACATATTTTTAATTACGTTAGGGTCGATCTTACAAAATACAAGATTTTAACTCTTTTTTAAAAGCTTAGGGGAAAACGCTCATGGAAAGGGCTATAAATAAGGGTGCTTACGTTTATTACTATAGTGCATAATTTACGGAAAGCCATTTAACAATGAAAAACATTTTTTTAGTCCAACGTTATGAAACGTAAAGTTAAATTTTACTATGTTAACAAACATAACATTAACTAATTTAACATTAACTAACTTAACGTTAAATAATTTAACATTAGCTTATTTACATGGAAATACTAAAACCCTAGAAATATAGATAGTGTGCTTTTAGTTATCAAAAATTTCATACCGATTTAACAATAATGCACTCCCATTAAACGTGATATTTTTATTAATATATTGAACACTAAGCTAATGCCTCCACGTGATTAAATAGAGGCAACAATCCTTATCGAAATTTAAGAAGTATAGTTGAAAGAATTATAACTTTAATATAGATAACTTTATGAAGAAGTATATAAGTTATATCTGTTTAACGAACAATGCTAGAAATTACATTTTTATAATTAGTATTAGCTAAATACTTATAAAAAATGTATGTTAGAAAAAAAATTGTGCATCTAAAGAAATATACAGATTCTTCCTCGGTAAAGAACTTAAATAACATACTAACATAATATAATTGCAGGAAAGTAGGCCTTGTAGAAAAATGTTGAATAAACGATTATATAATAAATCAAGATGTTTTTCATATTTTTGTCATTGTCTCTGTTAAATATGTTAAAAATTATCAATTCAAATCTAGATTTGCTATAATGAAACACATCTATCTCGAATGAAAATTACAATATAAATAAGTTTTTTTTTTTAAACTACATTTAAAATTACCTACTATTGACTTTTATATTATGCACATTAGTGGTATTGTAATACATTATATTGTATTAAATATAAATATATAAATCTATTTGGATATAAAAATAACGGGTTTATGGCTTTTTATTAATCAAATTGTTCTATGAGATTTGTATAAAAGTTTATGTTTTGATTTATTTTACTAAAATATCGATTATGTATTATTATTGACATAATAATAGTACTAAATACATAATATAAAACACTTATATATAAATACTTTTTTGTGGATACTAATCTAGATCAGACTCCGTTTTGGTGTAAGTAATCTTTTTGAAATTATTTATATTTGATTGAATATAAAATAATAAATAAATGCCTACCTAATTCTAATGTTCTGTTTTATATTAGAAAAAATGTTTTGTTAATATATGCAACTTTTGTATTTTAGAATAAATGACGATATTTTTAATTTGATCGTATAATGAAGTCGTTGGTCACATATAATATAAATATATATTATGTTTATTTGTCATTTTTTTTTTTATTGAAAGTAATATTTAGGAATGAAGGAGTCTAGTGGGAATTTTGGTGTAAAGCATATTATTCATGGCTAAATTTCTTTATATATAGTACTGTTAATATGAAATTTATATTTCCAGAATATTTCATATATGAAAAATAATACTACTGATTATAATGATCATTTTTATAGATAGGAAATAAACAAATAATCATTTCTTTACTGCTACTGATAACTTACTATTAATATTAAAATTTATTTTACCAATTTATTTTATTGGACAGATTATTTATTGATGTATAAATAGTCTTAGTAATTTTTGGTACCATTCCTTATCACTTAAAAAAACTATTGAAAAAATATAAATTTATATAAATTAAAATATATAATATAATAAGTGTAAATAAATAAACTTTATGTATAATATTATCCTAGTAAAAAGTTTTTTATCCGAATATATCTATTAGACTCCCGACTCCTTCTACCCAAAAAATTGTAGGCATATTAGATATTTATTAGATATTAGTTACTATAGAGTAGAGTATATAATAACTAAAATGGAAACTGATAAACATTTAAACATGGATAAGCCGTTACAGTGCTACAGTCGCCTATGTCACAGTAGGAGTAAAAATAGGTCAAAATAAAACATTTTTGCACTGATTAAAATAGAACAATGAGTTCGATATCTAGTGTAGTAAATAAATCTACGAAGTTTTTCATTTCAAATGATATGATTTTGTGTTATCATAAATACAAACGTAAAATTATTTTAATTTGGCCGTATTTTTATATATATCATGACTGACTGATTCACGATTTTTAGTCTACTGCCCAGTAAATATTTTCATCTCTAGTATCGCATATGAAAACAAAAATATGGAACTAACAAATTATTCTAAGACCACTACATTTTTCACTATACTCAGAAACTAATGTAATATTTAAATTAAAAAATGGTTAAAATAACACTAAACACTACGTTTTCCAATAATAAACTATATACATACATATTAAATATATAGGTACAGTTCCTTTATTACTTAGGTAATAGTCAAATCAATATATAAAAATATTTAACATGATTAAATAAAGTTGAATATATTTAAGTTAAAACATATATTGGTTTTTTCATTTCGATATTTTACGTTTCCAATCGCAGATTTTTAGATGTTCTAATAATCGTATTAATGAAAAAAAAAATACTACGATATATTTAATGAACATTATAAATTGTAGAAAAATATATTAAACAGAAATATAAAGTTATAGTTTATTTTTAAATCAGTATTTACTTACTTCTTCTAGTTTTAAATGGCAAACATCAGGGTTTCATATACAATAATTCTATTAACTTGTATAAAAATAATTATGAAATAAATTCTTCAAAATTCAATTATTTTTATTAATTTCATAATATACAAATGTAATGCATTACACTAAAATTATTCCTAAAGCCTTAAATGTTAATAGTATGGACTAATATAGAGAATAAAAATGTATTTTTAAAAAAATATAAATACTTATTGCATAAACTTACCGCTTCAAATCATTATAATTTTTTTGTATATCCTAAACAATATTTATATATAATTTAAAGGTTCTCTGACCAATATTAATATGATATGAGATTCATTAAAACCTTAAGGTCCTCTATTTACTATAACTACCCATAAGACCATTGTTTAATTTTTATCAAAGGTGAGGCATGGATTAGTTAACAAATCAAATATTTCTTAAATAGTTAATATTTTTTTCTTTTTCTAATTCATCTAGTTTCTAATTTTACATATTTACTAACTTACTTAACTAGATTAAGTTTTAACGATCTCAAATAGAAATTTGATAGTTAATATTTATAATTATTCAATTAATTTAATACATAAATGGTTATCTATTCTCGTTAATTTAGTACACCTACATATTTTATCGATATCCAAATATAAATATTGTAATACAGTTATATGTCAAAGAAATACAATAAATAATAATAAAAATTTGTTTCTATAGATAATAATTATAATTTGAAAATATATGTAAATAGTGTAATCATAATAATAGGTATATTACGGTATTGGAGTATACATGATTTTTGAAAAAATTACCTATATAATATTTTACTTAAGACAAACTACAAAAGCAGGCCCACTGGAGTAGATACAAAATTTTTGCCACAAAACAATAATTGGTACTACAATAACTGTCTAGATATAATAGATTTTATATTCTTATTTTTATTTTTATTTCTTATATGTTATTTGAACAGGAACAATTTCAAGACAAATACTCGGTCATAAAATAATTTACAATTTTACTATCAATTATCACCCCACCATTTGTTTATAAGTCCCGAATATAAAATTAAACAATTTTGATAATGTAGTAGTTAGGCTGAAATTTCAGTTAAATATGATCAAAATAATCTCATGAAGAACTAATCTTTTTTCACTAACAATTCAAAACGCACACATAAGAAGTTTTACTTTTAACTACGTTAATAAGGTAACAATGATTTTTTATTTTAATTTTAGAATTAAGATTAGGTGGTGGAAACTAACGGGTGAAAATGAAAAAGTATTTAAAAGAAAGATAATTGGGAAAGGGATGTAGAACATGGAAGGGAAAATAAACGAAATGTGGGAAAAGGTGAGGGTGTTAAGAAAGTTGCTAAGGAAGTCGTGGGCGTGAGTAGAGGTAATATGCCACAGGATAACCGGTAAGTAAACATGGTGGTGGGCAGAAGAAGTACAGGAGATAATATCAAAGAAAAAGATACAGTTTAAGAAATGGCAGAAAAACAGATAGAGGGAGGATTGGGTAGAGTATAAAAGTTTATATAAAGCAGTAAAAAGTGCAGTGAGTAAAGCTAAATTAGAGAAATATGATGAGTTGTATGAGAGGTTAGGAACTAAAGAAGGGGAAAAAGAAGTGTGATAGAGGATAGATGAGATAGAAGATAGAAGATAGAAGATGAGGATAAGAGGGTGTTAACAGAGGAAAACGAAGAGATAAAGAGATGTAAATTGATTGGGTATAGTGGAATTTGGGTATGGTGGATTTAATAAGGGAAGAGAAAGTGTGGAGTGCTGTGAGAAAATGAAAAAAAAGAAAGCGATGGGACCGGATGGAATACCAGTAGAAGTATGGAAAGTATTAGGAAGTTTAGGTATACAATGGCTGACAAAGTTCTTTAATAAGAAACTAGTAGAAGGAAAAATTCCAGAAGCGTGGAGGAAAAGTTGTGTAGTACCAATATTCAAGGGTTAAGGAGATGTACAGGATTGTGGAAATTATAGAGGGATAAAACTTATGAGCCACAGTATGAAGATTTGGAAAAAGATAATAGATAAAAGAGTAAGAGGTGAGACAACTGTTACTAGAAATCAGTTTGGGTTTATACCTGGGAGGTCAACAATAGAGCCAATATTTTTTGTGAGACAGATTGTAGAGAAGTACAGAGAAAGGAAAAAGAAATTGTGTATGGTATTTAATGATCTAGAGAAGGCTTATGAAAGGGTTCCTAAGAAGATTTTAAAGTGGGCATTAATGAAGAAAGGATTATCAAAAGTGTATGTGAACATAATTGAAGATATATATGAAGGGGCGAGTATAAGAGTGAGAAGTCTGTGTGGAGAAACTGACGATTTTAGGGTCAGAGTAGGGGTACATCAGGGTTCAGCTTTGAGTCCTTACTTATTTTCTCTTGTAATGGATGAGATAACAAAGGATATACAGGAAGAGGTACCATGATGCATGTTGTTTACAGGTGATATAGTACTGATAGGAGAAAGTCCCGAGGAAGTGAATGGTAGACTTGAAAAGTGGAGGGAAGCTCTGAAAAGTAAAGGACTAAGGATTAGTAGGAGTAAAACAGAATATATAGAGTATGATTTTGATGAAAGAGAACACAGAAGGAATAGGGAAAATCTAGAAATAAAGTTAAGTGGGGATGTGGTGGGAGAAGTGGAGAGGTTCAAGTATTTAGGGTCCGTTGTACAGAAAGATGGGGGTTTCGAAGAGGATATGAAACACAGGATTAAGTGTGAATGGACGAAGTGGAGAGAAGCGTCAGGTATTCTGTGTGATAAAAGAATCCCTATTAGGTTAAAAGGTAAATTTTATAAGGCAGTGGTGAGACCTGCAATGATGTATGAAATGGAATGTTGGGCAGTAGGTAGAATGATAGAACAGAGAATGAGTGTAGCTGAGATGAGAAAGTTAAAGTGGATGAGTGGAACTACTAGAAAGGATAAAAAAAGGAATGAGTATATCAAAAGTAGTATAGGGGTAGCTTCGATAGTAGACAAAATGAGAGAGAATAGATTAAGATGGCTCGGCCATGTATTAAGGAGGGATGAGACTGAGGCAGTAAGATTAGTAATGGAAATGCATGTTGTTGGTAAGAGTGGGATGAGAAGACCGAAAAAGAGATGGGAGGATGTAATGGCGTGTGATATGAGGAGGGTGGGAGTAAGTGAAGAAGATGCGGGAGATAGAGTTAAGTGGAAGTGTAGGACCAGGGTGGCCGACCCCAAATAGTTGAGAGAGAAGGGAGAGAGAGAAATTGCTTCAATTTGTAAAGGAATTTTCCGTATTTAAATTCAATTTATAAGATTCGTTTTATCGCTAGAATGATTTGTATATGTACGTAGGTATATATATTTGTATATAATATGCAACGCAAATATATATGTTCTTTATACAAGAAAAAATCCCGCTTTCAAAAGTCGTGAAAATTTTTGTATATAATATAACCCTTATAATAGGCTACGATTCAAAGGACTTTTACTACTTAAATAATAAATCTGGTTTTAAAAATTCAGATTTAGTTTCTTTCTAAAAGCTTTTTTTAGCAATTGATTAGTTTTGAGTAAAATTAACATCAAAAACAATTGAAAAGTAATAATAATTACATTTTTTAACCTTTAAATAGAAATGGAAGCTGTATACATAATAATCAAATAATATTTATCGTCGGCTTAAATCACAAGTTTTATAACTAAATTGTTTTTTAATATACTTTGCGAAAAATCTTGAGGAAAAATTACTACATTATTTGATAAAACCATATAACTGATTTGGTAAATTTATCCTTTGGAAATTGATAAAGAGAAATTATTATAACTCCAATATATAGTCGTATGATAAAACACGAAATGGTTTTATCTCCATTAAAAACTGTACGATTATTTAAAAGTTAAAAACAACTGTAACTCAGCCCATTATAATTTAAGGACCATGGTTAATGTATTACTTAAAATGCAAGAAATACTAAAATGATTCAGTATATTTAAATAAGGCGTCAAAAATTCTATAAAATTCAACCATTGACATTTTAAAAGTAATTTAAAATTTTAAATGGCTCATTAAATTTAGTCAATTTTGGACATAGAACAATGGTTTATGCATCAATGTTACTTAAAAATGTATTACCTACTAGAACCTAGTGTTGAAAATAGGGGTAAGTATTAAAAAAAGATAGTTTTATTGTGCTTATATGAACTTTAGTATTAATAATCTAAAAATTTTGAACGGTATTTGAATAAGAATCACCCCGTAAATTGTTTAGCTCTCGAAATCATATATTTTTTTTTACTTCTCATATATTCCCGGTTTGTATCCTTGATATAGGATACATATATCCTCAAGTATTGATAAAAAGTATCAATTAAATGAACATTTAATGTTAAGTTAAATCTACCAGTTTTATAACTAGTTAAGTTAATGAATATTTTTATTTTTCGAAAAGATAATTTATAAATGAATAAAGATAATTTGTATTTTTGTATTTTTATAAAATATACATCACAGTAAAAAGATTCTATTAAATTTTAAGTATACAAGTATAAAAGTAAAATTCTTAGTTTGTTCTATAGAACCTTTTTACTCTAAACTAAATTTGATTTGATTTATTTTCATTGAGTATACATTTTATCTTCTTATCCATCGCACTATCTCACACATATTTGGGGTCAGCCATCCTAATTATAAACTTTCACAGTGCTTGATATCCCTCATCCTTCTCATACCCGTCCACCTTATATCATTCTTTATTACATCTATTCACCTCCTTTTAGGTCTTCCTCTTCCCCTCCCTCCTTCAACATAACATATTATCAATCATATAATATATAATATATTATCTTTACTACTCTTACTGCTTCTGTCTATCTCCTCCTTAATTTTGTTTACTATTGTACCCAATCTTTTATGTATAATATTTTGTAAATATATTATCAAATATTTTCTAAAAAGAAAACAATATTATCAAAACACATTTTTTTTGTGTTGGATTTTACGATCCTTTATTGTATAATATTAATTTCTTATCTTATGCTCTGTAGTTACTTCACTCATTCATATTAACATTCTCATCTGTGCCACACTTCTACTCTGTTCTATCTATCTATTCACTATACAATACTTCTTTGATCCGTACTTTATTACAGGATTCACTACATTCTTATACAATTTGCCTTTTAACATAATTTGGATTCTTCTGTCACACAAAATACCTTACAATTCTCTTCACTTTATCCACCCACACTTAATCATATGTTTCATAGCTTCCTCAAAACTAACATTCTTCTGTAGTACAGATTTTAAATACTTGCACTTCTCAACCTCACCACAACGTCATATCTTATCTATCCCTATTCGCTCTATGTTCTCTTTCTCCACAATAATACTCTATATATTTTGTTATACCCCTACTAGTCCTCAATCATTGCCTTTCGATCATTGAGTCTTCCAGTATATCGTTAACTTCCCTAAGAATCCCTAAGAAAATTTGTAGTATTTTGTTATTTCATCCATTACCAGGAAAAATAAATAAAGACTCATTTCCTAACCCTAGAGCACTTCCACTCTTACAGTAAAATCCTCAATTTCGCCATACAAAGTGCTTAATCATATACTTTTACTTTTATACATGCCCTTAATTACATTGACGTACACCTTTTGTAACCCTTCATTTAATAATTTAGGTATTGTATTTGCATATTAAATTATTGAAATGAATATGCTTGATTTTTATTTTATTTTTTTGCATAAATTATAAAAAGATTTATTTTAATGTTGTAAATAAATATTTGCCAACAAACCTTGTATAAACTCTTCAGGAAAACATCAAAATTAGCTATAAAACTTGTCACTTTGAGGCCACGAAAATAAGACACCAAAAATAGTTGGCTAATTATACATTTAATTTTTCAGTGTATTTTTCTATCGAATAATACTTTGATCCTAAATTAAATATTTAATTTGGCATACTTTGAACGAATAAAATTTAACTATTTATCAATATTCTGACAGATTAACAGTTGTAAACATAGTATATAACTAGTAAAGTTAAATTAGCTAGCAGTTACTCATCAACTTTACTATTAGAATATAAAACATATTAACTAGTTTCAGATTCCCCCATTCGTTTATTTGTTATGATATATATCAGCATTAGCCTGCAAAAAGAAACTCGCGAGCCGCAAAATATAATGAAAAATATACTAAAGCCAAGAATGGAAATAAGGTTCTTAATTATCGTAAAATATGAAAATACATTTTAAAATACATGGTTACCCCGATTTTCATTATAATAGATTAGATATATGTTATAAAATCTAAAACATCATACAAACATCATACGATAATATCAGTATTTTTTTGGGGGTAATTCATATACTATCTATACGTGGAGCTATCAATCAATAAATCTTCAGGAAGACCAGAAATTTTACATAAATAATTTTGTATTTCCAGCTAAACGTCAGGAAGGCTTTCGATAATTTTCTTCAAACATTTGAAGCGAGTGAACGTTTTAGTCTCCAGTTCATTCCAAAAGTCTTAATTCGCTATTAAAGCTAAATACACTGCATTAATTAAGAAATAGATTTTTCTCTTCCTTGTAACGAGATATGTATAGTGTTGGTAAATGCGGAACAACATCTGTAAAATGCTGACACCCAGCTCGGCCCGTGTGCAGTTTTGCCAAGACTACCAGAAAGTGGTGCATGAACAATTACATTACAAATGTTGAGCGTTATCAGGCTGGGCAGAGTTTCCGTTTATTGTATTTGATATACGTATAATGTTTAAAAATCTGTATTGTTTTCCTTCTTAATTTGCAAGCAGAGGCGTAGCAAGAGCTTGGCGAAACTGGCCCAGGTAGAGGGCGCAAAAGAAAAGGGGACGTAAAAATCGAAATTCAGTAATATCTATCCTTAAATTTGTAAGAATTGGGAGGGGGGGAGTGAAAATTCGACGGGCAATGAGCGGAGCCGGTGTCCCAGTAAAATCTTACCCCCGGAAAATCTTACCGGGGGTATGATTATCCTAGGAAAATCTTACCGGGGGGTAAGATTATTCTGAGAAAATCATACTCTACCACGGTAAGATATTCCTAGGAAAATCGTACCCCCCCCCCCCCAGTAAGATTATACTAAGAAAATCGTACGCCTGGTAATATTATGCCAGGAAAATCGTACCCCCCTGTCCGGTAAAATTATACTGGCTACAATTCATTCAATATTAATGTACTTACGAATTCTATTAACATTTGAACTATGTAAATTAGTTTTATTTTACGTACTTCCATTGTACCTTGCACACTAAATTGTATTTCACCTTATTTTGTTGGCAGTAAATAACAAATTAATTTACATAATATATCTGAATAAACTATTAATAATTTTATACAAATTCTTTGTTTTATTATATTAAAATAAATGACAATAAATTATTCATACCTAAACTGAGAGATACGATTATTCTAGTATAATTTTACCAGAGGGTAAGATTTTCCTAGGAAAATCGTACCCCCCCGGTAAGATTATACTAGGAAAATCGGACGCTGGTAATATTATGCCAGGAAAATCGTACCCCCCTATCCGGTAAAATTATTCTGGCTACAATTAATTCAATATTGATGTACTTACGAACACTATTAACATTTGAACTATTTTTACAACTAAATT
>JAIPRL010010149.1:0-16144 GCA_025469235.1 Pemphigus obesinymphae
ACTCATCATATTTCTTTAATTTAGCTTTACTCACTGCACTTTTTGCTGCTTTAGATAAACTTTTATACTCTACCCAATCCTCCCTCTCTCTGTTTTTCTGCCATTTCTTAAACTGTATTTTTTTCTTCGATATTATCTCCTGTATTTCTTCTGCCCACCACCATGTTTGCTTATCCTGTGGCATATTACCTCTACTCACGCCCACGACTTCCTTAACAACTTTCTTAACACCCTCTACTACCTTTTCCCACATTTCGTTTATATTCCCTTCCTTGTTCCACATCCCTGTCCCAATTAGCTTTCCTATAAATACTTTTTCATTCTGACCCGTTAGTTTCCACCACCTAATCCTCGGTTCCTTAATTATATTTTTCTTATAACTTCGGATTTATCAAAAGCTGAAATTGTGCTACAATGATCAGTTATAGAATTTTTACATACATATCTATTTACACTATCATATTCACTTCTGTTTTTAAAAAATGTATGGTCTAAGCAAGATGATAAATTAATTAATATATTGTATCTGGTAGCATTAGTAATGCATGAATACCATACAAATTTAAGACGTTAAGATATTTAATATTCTGATTTGATTGCAAATTAATATTAATATCACCACAAAATATATGAGAATTTTTTTCAGGGAGACTATTTAAAAATTCATCGAAGCTATTAATATAAAGGTTTTGTATTAAACTCAGTGAACGATATATATATGTTATATTTAACATAGAGTTTTGATTTAAAATATTAAAACTCATAGAGTTACAATGATCTTATTATTCCTAAGCTAACGGAATTTACACACAAAACATTTCTAATATATATCAAATTTCCATCAGATTTATTTAATTTCCTATAATAGTTGTAATTTATGTACCCTTCAATTTCGAAATTTAAAGAATTATTTTCCAACCAAGTTTCAACTAAACAAATTACATCAAAAATAATTTTCTATTACTTGAAAATACATATATATATATATATTATATATTATTATTATATATATATATTTATATATATATATATTCATCAAAATGTTTAACTATACTACGAATGTTCATGCATAATACAGAAAAGTTATTATGTTTGTACGAAACGTCATTTACACTATTTATATTATAAGTACTATATTTTAAAATAGATTCTACATTTAATAAACTACATTTTTTTTTGTTGAAATTTTCAATTGATTATACAAATAAAAATATAGGTACATTTCCCCAGCCCCGCCATGTTGGAATATTGCATTTTTTTTTTTTTTTGCAATCGTTTGAACTACATTTGTGCCGTTTGTGCTACTTGGTCCCGTGTTTATGCTAGGTTCCATAGTCGAGTTATTCAATGTTTAATGGTGGTGGGGCTGGGGAAATTCTATCCTTCCCAATTATTAAGTTAATATTAATAAATACACAAAACATTAATTATTGACATAAATTCACAACTAAATCCGATCGCCAAAATGCATTTTCACCTATCGTAAATTTTGGTAAAAGGACAAAATATGGTTTTTTGGGTAGAGCATAATCCACCCAAAAAATACGAGGTGCACAAAATCCACCCAGTATTATTTATACTAGGACAAAATCCTTCCAAGATTCTTTTTTAACTTCAAAATTATTTATATAGGGATCATACAAATGAATTTAATATATGAATTGCATTTATTATTTTATTATGCTTTCTATAAGTACATTTAAAAAATTATTAATAACTAAAAAATTTTAATTAAAAATAAAAGAAATTTACGGGATATAACCATTCATATTTCACCATTTATAATATATAGGTATAATATAAATTACGAATAGAGAAGTGATTTGAACAATATTATACCATTATTATGACATCAAATTTAATTTCGGTTACAATATTAAGAAAATACACTGATTATCATATATAAAATAATCGTTGGCATATTTTGGTCGGGTATCAATCAATATTGTCAAATATTACATTTTAATTTTATAACACTTTTTAAAATCACTATTTTAGATTGCGATAGCATCCGCATATACCAAAATTAAATACGTGTGATCACTTGCGTTTGTACGCAACCGAATGTGCGTAGTATAATTCCGTTTAAATGTGGACATTGAAAATATACCTATAGATATAATAATAAATTGTATTTTCTCAGCCGCGATTATCGACATGATTTTAAAAATGCGAATGCACACAATAAATCGCTATGTGATTAACCTACTCTAAACTCGGGTTGTGCCTATATAGTACCTACATCTCCGACGCAGCGTCCCTGCTACCTATATAACATTATTTTAAATTAAACATATGGTAAATAATGAAAAGTAGACAATATTTTAATCGATAATTCTTATGTATGTAATGTAAAAAGTACAATATCCAACCCCAATATCCACATAAGACCATATTAATTATTAATATTGGTGTGTATTGTGTTTAAGTGATGCATTTTCCTGGCACTCCCACCTTCGAAATTTTTAACCAAACCGGTGGCTTTCAATTGTTCTTTGTTTGTTCTCATTTGTTCCTTTTTTGTTCCCGACTTATAGCGGGATTTAAGGGAGAGGTCATTATAGTAGTCACTATAGTATAAAATTACGAGTTAAGGTTGGTTACGAGAGAAATAGATATTTTGTTTTATTGTGATATATGCGCCTGCTTTTATGAGAAAGGAAAATGAGAGTTATTACCACGGGGACAGGAGAATGAGGAAACCTCAATTTTCAAAACTTTAATTATTTTCTGATTGAGTTAGGATGGAAAAGAAATAGAAAAGAATATCCGGGAATAAATATGATAGATATTTTCGTAATTGACTTTTATCAAATTAAATCCCCTTTATGGAAAAATATATTGATATATTAACATTTATTCGTTGTTATTTATTTCTATTGTTTTAATGCGATTGTTATTACTATACCAGTGTTTAAAAATGTATTATTTTCGTCTTACCATGCATATTATTATAATTGTGATGATATCATAAAAAAGTTTAAATTTAATGTTGTGTATGCTGAGATTAATTTTTTTATGCTAAATATAGCTTTAGAATTACATAAATTAATATTTATATCTACAATAAAATTAATGTTATTACCTATAATATACCTACAATATATTACAACAGTTATAATAATTAACATGGAATAGTGTCGAGTATTTAAGTAAATACATTTTAATTATTTATTTTTATTTTTTAGTTTATATAAATGTAATAGACTACTATTATATAACTGTAAACTTATTAAATACAGTGCTTGATTTGGAAGATAATGCGAAGGGACAGAGTACCCCCTTTTTTAATTCAGTGTACAGTTTATGCCATTCGTTTGTGTTTTTAGTCTTATTATTTAAATTTAAGTTTTTTTTTTTAAATAAAATTTGTTTCTGAGATTTTGATAAAAATGGAGATAATTTCTGAACAAAATTAAAATGCTACGTCATAGATTGGTTATCTTCTATGTAGTAACAAAATTTGGTGTTTTTATTTTGATTGCATCTCAGGTGTTTTATGTTAGCGTAGACATATATTTTTTAAAGAAAATATCGTGATTACTCAACAATAAAAAATAGTTCAGACATAAAACTATTTTTAAATTTACTCTTTTTTCTTTTTTACTCTTAAATTATATATAAATAATTATTATACTATACATCCAAAGTCACAATATAATACACTTTTATTTTGCCTGTACGTATTTCAACAACTACATATATGCAAAATAAAAGTGTATAATATTGTTACTTCGGGTAGGTATATAATATAATAATTATAGTCACAGGTACTCATATATATATAATATATTAATATATTTAAATATGTTGAATTTATTTGATTCGTCTTCTGGATAAAATTCTAAATTTTCTACCTACTTTGCTTAAACACATAACAAACCATCCAAATGCCCACGGCCGTATATTTTTCGTCTACATTATTATATTAAATTGTTTACGTGGTTTTAATTTTCTAGAATTTTCTTGAACTTCAGCGTTTCTATATTAAACTGTAGCCACCATAAACATTCGAGAAATTTCGTGAAGGATCTTCTGTGTATATAAGCTGCAATACCTGAACCCGGTCATTCAGACAAATTTTTATACGCATGGATTTAAGTTACACTTTGTATATGTTTGATTTGCAGTCAATGAACATTGCCAACGAAATTTTTATTTCCTTTTGTTTCATTCTATTTGTTCATGTATTATAAGGTACGTGCTCATAAAACCGTTTTTATAGTATTTTTTATATACTCCTCCTTCTCCTTTTTCCGGTAAGTTCGTATAAATTCACATTTTAGAGAAATTCTTAGTTATAATATAACTTAAGCCCTGGTATAATCCATAATATATTTAAAAAACAAATTTACGTGAGTAAGTACGATGAATAGTACACGCGTTCACACTGAACAAAAGGAACTGGGCCCGCAAAAAATTAACATGGAGGGTTGAATACAGACAGGCAGTTTGGAAGCCAGTTGAATTAGGTACGCACCGTAGGATCTCATATACGTGCATACACACCTCGCGCCGTAGGATTCCGGCCAGCTTCCCGTATAATTTGTATATTTATATATTTATATTACCTACTAACACTAATGATCATTTACAATTCACATAAGCACAAAATTGTTCAGCGAAATAATAAGAAATTGCCTATAAATACTCCTTAATATACGGCAATCATAAAAGAATATTAATTAACAAAGTATAATTTTCATTAATAAAACTAATACACAATATATACAACATAATTTTATATAATATAAAATAAAATATCGAGTTAAATGTACAGTAGTTTGTTAAGTAATACATATAATTAATATAGTAGGTAACTAATGATTAATAATTAATTATTCGCGAATTATTCATGAAAAACCGATTATGTTCGAAGTAAACACAAAATATACAACACAATTTGGCCAGCATGTTACATATGCGAAATTTAAAAATTTTTTACATGAATAATTTTGAGGATATTATGCGTAATTATTGAGGACAAATACCCTCCGAGTTGTATCGAAAAAACAGGTGGACAGGCTTCAAATCCGATAGGATTCAAATCGGTGCCAATATTTTTGCAACTATTTGAAACCATTAAGGTTTTAAAATTTTTAACTGGTTAATTTGGTATTCAAATACGTCATTATATATTATCAAACATTTTCCTTATCATGACCGATTACTTCAGTTCTGCGATAAGTTTTACTGAATAACAAAATTTATAAATATTTTCATTTTAGATAATATACCTTTATAATAATCTTTATAGTACCTATTTTCTTGAATATCAACGATTATTGGAGTACCTATGCGTTGTTTCAAATTTGTGAATTAAGATAACTGAAAAGTTTTACTGTTACATTGTATGTGATTTTTATTCGTGGGTAATTGAATATTTATACACAATTCACAATAGTATGATACTAAGATATAATTTTTTTTAGTTACATGTTCAACCAAAATAATTTCATTCATTTGTGCACGTTTGTGATTTTAGTTCCATTGTTAGTGCTTAATCTGTTCCAAAGTCATTGACATTTAAAATAGGGGAACCAACTATATAACATCTTCCCACATAACAATTTTGAACTTTTTTTTTCATCACATTCGAATGTTCTATATTAGTGCTGATTCTTGTCTCATTTCACGTCATTAATGCTGCCCCCAGTTTTAAGTTTTTAGTTTTTTTTTTTTAATTTGGGGGAAGGTATCTGAAAGGCACAAAATTCAATTTAATACCTACGTCATACACAATTTATAATCTGTTTTTATTGTTATGAATTACCTACTAATCCCGTTTTAAGGGACGTTATACACCCAATTTTCTAGAGGTTTTATATAGGTAATTTTTATGAAATTTTTAAAAATACGAAAATCCAACAATATCAATATATTTTAAAATTAATTTAAAAATAGTTTTGTGCCAATACCATTTTTTATTGTTGTGTAATTGCAATGTTTGTTAAAAAAAAAAGTGCCTACGAAAAATTACGATTACTCGTTTCCTAGTTGCTTAAGAGCAAAAACACCTAATATAAGATCAAAAGAAGATAATATTTTCAAGGGATTATTACATTATTTTTTCAATAAGTTAAATATTTAGCAAATAATCTTAACTTCAAAAATATTTTTTTTTTTGGTTTTTCAAATGGCTGTAACTTTTTTATAGGCATTATTTTATAAAATGGATATGAAATTCCCTCCAAAATGTTATTAACATTCGATACAATAGATGTTTTTATTTTTAAACCACTGTAAAACGAATAATCGTCATTCTGCGTAGACATATTTTTGTACTAGAAGTCGGGGATTATCACGTCCTCTTAATTTACTTGCATAAAATTTCAATTCATTCATACAGTACTTATTTAAACACAATTTAAAAACCACTTTTTAAAAATGTATATATAAATTATATTTTGATTCAAATTATTCAGAACACAAGAAGGTACCATTCACCCGATTTTTAAGGGGTTTTGTATAGGCAATTTTTAGACATTTTAAGAAAGAGGAAAATAAAATATATATGTTAAAAGTAATTTAAAAATAGACCTGTGGCTGTACCATTTCTATTGTTGTATAATAAAGATATATTTATTAAAAAACATGATTATGTATATAAAGTGCCTTGTAACTTTAAACTAACATTTGATTATCAAATGTGGCTAGATCAAAATATCGCTTTGAAAAATCCTATGTTATATAATTGTATTGTATGTGACATTATTTATTATTCTATCTATTTAAAAATTTATCGACTAGAGAGCGAATGCAAAAATAAATAGGTACATATGATTTTTTAATTTTTTGCACCATTTCACCAGAACGCCACCAAAAATGCAATATTCCAATATGGCGGGGCTAACATTTCCCCAACCCAACCATCATTACCCTTTGAACAACTGGATTATGAGACCTAGCAAAAACGCGGGACCAAGTAGAACAAACGCCGCACATATGTAGCACAAAGGATTGCAAAAAAAAAAAAAAAATGCAATTTTCCAACTTGGCGGGGCTAGGGAAATGTACCTTAAAAATATAAAATTACAATAATATTTTATTAATCTTTTTCAGTTTTCCCAAAGTACTATTACCTTTTTTTCTTCATCCATGTGTGGTAGAATATCTAAATTTGTGATTGTGAAAACTTGTCCATCTACCTATTTTCTAATGTAAATTCCTCCCATATTGGCCCAAGTATATTTGAAGTTGTAATTTTTTGTTACATCCTTAGCAATCCAAAGTTGTTTTTTATTATACTGTGTTAATTGATCATTTATAAAAATATTAGAATCGTTAAAGTTAGAATGGAGCTGTTTGGCAGTTAACGAACTTTTATTTATGTGACGGAGTTTAACATTATTTAAAATCGAATCTTTAACAGTTTTTGAATTAAACTGCACTACAATTTTATCACATTTACTTTGGTACGATTTTTCTCTAAAAAAATTAATTATATCATTATTTTTATTTCCCAATTTAAAACTTGAGCAATTGTCTATACAATTTTGACACATTTTCATTGGCCGTTTTTGGTACTCCAGAAATTTCAATATTATTGATTAAAGAGGCTTGCTCAGCATTATTAACAGTAGTTTTGATAAAATTTACTTTTTTTTTCTAGTTTATTACACCTTTGTTCATAAATTTCAATTTTATTTATGACAGTGATTTTATTAACATCTGATTCAAGTTTGGAACTAAATTCAACAATTGAATCAGAACATAAACTTATGAAAGTTTTGATAGTTTTTATAGTATTTATAAATGTTTCAATTTTTTTTAAAACAGATCTTAAATCATTTTTTACTGAGTCGAAGTTATAATTTTTAATGCGCTCAGACACATTAGAAACATTATCAATGTTTTTATTACAAGTAGAAACATTTCTCAATTTACTAATATAAGGTTCACAATTCCACAATTTAAAGCTTTTATAATTTTCCAGAGTTTTAAGATTAGTATATAATGGATGATAGTAGGTATCACAAGTATAACACACCACCGTAAAAATAAAAAAGATAAAAGTAGACACTCTAACATTACGACAAAAACTTACAACTGATAACGAACGACGCACGACCGACCACCACAATGAATCGATAAGAACTGACTATCTTATGTAATCATTCCTTATCTTTTCCTCTCTAGTTACTCCAATCATCCACCTTAACATTATTATATCTGCAACACACATTCTCAGTTCTACCTTAATAAAATTAATTAAAAATATATTATTATTATTTTCACTATTTATATGTTTTGTACTGAGAAATAAAAACGATTCAAAATAAATTCTCTTGTTAAAATGTCTTGTTTTCTCTACAATAGTAGCGTGACCTATCCAAACAACGAAATCTACATATCAGATAGTTACAATAGTATGTAAATTACATTTACAGATTCAAAAAAATTGTAGTCGAGTATTGATTTTAACAGTTGTAACAAAAATAAAAATTATATAAATACTGACCTAACTGTAAGGATTCTATTATTGTCCTTAAAAAATTCCTAAGTTCTATATAAAAAAACCTATACAACTATTTCTAACTATACCACTATCTCCCTGCTCCTACCTTTTAATGTTTTTACGTTCCACGTACCTGCTCTCATATTGAATCTATCCTGCGTACTAAGGCAAGAATCTAACCAAAAACCCTTTAGAACCATCATCCCTACACCATCGTTATTATGGCTATTGGGGCGACCCACATATATAATTGATGAAACATCTACTGCCGTCACATCGTTCTTTAGGCTATCTCCAAATCCGAATACACTATTTTGTTTTCTCCCGAACATCTAAGATGGGAACACTCGCCTATATTCTATGTAGGATGTCTCATATTTTTGGTGAGTTTTCTCTGGCTGTCAACCTGAAGTAAATTCAATTAGTCGAGTTCTACAGCAAGCACGAGGAAACAGTGGAGGTATTCCAAGCCCGCTCCACAGCGAAATAAGTTATATATCTTAAGTACATGAATTAAAATTAACTTACAGTCGTTTTCTAATATATTGAATTTATCCATTTTCAAGTTCTCTGTAATCATTAGTTTTGTGTGTTCTTATTTTAATTTATGGATTAAATAAAATCTTATATTGTATATATATATTTATTTATCAGTATATAATCATTAATTGTATATAACACATCTACTTAACCATCAGAAATCCAGCACTAATAGACACCATTTTAGTTATTATGCAACACTATATCATTAGATTGATATTCTGTTGGAGACTAGGAAAATATCATGTATACGGTAATATAAATTTTGTTCACTGGATAATTCTTTGTACCAACATCTTTTATGTATCCCTAAAACATACTTATTTATACTTATTAAATATTGGCCGATATTGTATTCTTTTAATAAAAATTCAATATTCTTATATTTCTTTCAGTGGCGTTTCTAGGATTTTTATTTGAAGAGGGGGAGGGCTGATGAATTTTATATATGAGAGGTTTAAATTGGAACTTAAGTAAATTTGGTATGTCGATGCCATTGCTATATTTTTAGGTTTGGTCTTTGCATATCTTTTCTCTTACTAAACTGCTTAATTAATTAAATTATTAATAACCCTTACTATTAATATTTTAATATACCGACTTATATTATATAGTTAATGTAATGTATAATAGACATTTTCTTTTACCGATAAACCTCCCACTCTGCTGTAGATTTGGTTGTATTTTTATTTTATAAGGAGCAATTGTTTGTTATAAATAATATCAAATATTGAACTTTCAAGTTTCTGGTTTACACTAGTTCTCTGTTATTTACATTATGTCACCGGTAAAACTTGAAGTTAATGCTCTAACTACTCGTAGCGTATCAAAATTATCTGCTCTTTCTTCGATGAATAATTTATCGCATTCTTCTATAATAAGCATCGAGAATCTTATGTCCTCTACAGAAATTCCGTAAAGACATTTTTATTAGCAGTAAAACTATTTCTACTGTTCAATTTAATGAACTTTTGGGTGATATTAAAAGTCTTCCTTCCTTAGTTGTAGATGTTAAGGCTGAAAATTCATTGTTACGCCAAGAAATTAATTTGCTTAGTAAAATAATTTCAAGCTTTGAATGCTTGGATTCATCAATAGCTCCTATTTCTATCGTCGCGAATGTTTTTGAAATTTAGGGAAAAACGGGCTTCAAATGAACTTATATACAGTGTAACCGAGCTAACATCTTCAAATACTTTGCAATGTATTATAGATGATAAAGTATCATTGGATAAAATTATTCGGCCACTTGCGAATATCGATATTGCTACTCCCAAACTTATTGTTCTTGTTAAACTATGGCCTGATGATAACCGTTCATAGATTGAAATTCAATTCTAAAAAAGATGCTGAAACATTACTTGAATTTTTCACTGACTCCAGATTAAGTGGTATTACCCTCCCTTATAACTTCTGAATCGTTGGGGATGAAACTGACCTCAACATCGGTTATTAAAGTCATTCCACTCTGAACTCAACAAAAGAAATCAAGCTGAAGACGATGATCTACAAGTAAAATATGTCGATGGATTTCTAAAAGTTGTGCTTGTTCAATTAAAAAACGGGAGTTTTTGTCAACGACCAAATGTCAACAGATCCTAAAGCCCTACCTGATGCTACGTCGCACTCCCTCTGGATAAAAACCATATTCAATTCTATGAATCATCAACACACTTCTGTAAATAGTTATTATTCTAATTGTCCTTTATGCGTTCATGCTAACTCTACTATTAATTTTTACTTTGATTTTGTAAAACCTCTTGTTTAGTTAATAATCTTATTTCACTTATGTCTGTCTAATGTTAATATGTGTTCTAATTTATATACATTTTACCGAAATATTCATAGCCTCAGGATGAAACTTGCTGATATCAGATTTTTCTTTGTTATTTTTAACTATTATGATATAATTATACTCACAGAAAGAAGTTTTTTCCAAACTTCCTTGTTTCTGAGTTAATCTTTGACAGGTTCTAATTTTTCGCTAGGATAAAAATCACTCTAACAGTATTTATTCTCGGGATAGAGATGTTTTTATTGCTGTAAATAACTCGCTTGTAGGTTATTCTGTAAATCACATTGCAAATGACGTTGAAAAAGTATTATTTTTATTGTCTTTAATCACTTTTGAATTACTTATTGGAGCGGTTTACTAACCATCTAGCACTATTATTCCTGTCATTAAATCATACACTTCTTCCATTAAACAGTTGATATTCTCCTTTAATCCACGTTATTTTTGACTATATCGTACTTTTAATACCTCTAATGCAATTGATTTAATGACCGCCTAAGTTTATTTGCCTTTTGATCATATATAGCCCTTTCTGGTCATCTTGTGGACTCCTTTTTCTATCTAAATGTATCTTAACTCAATAGCTTACGCAATGACCCTGGTAGTTTTATTGATCTTGTATTTTCAAATTTCAATCTACTGTGTGTAAGTAATGCTGTTCCACCTCTTGTTAGTACTAACTCTTATCACCCCCTAACCTTTGCAAATTACGTATTCAATAAAGTCTATAAACTATAAGTATTCTTTCCGTGATTTTAAATCTTGTGACTATAATTCAGTTTCTAAATTTTTAAACTCTATCAATTAGGGTAATACTTTTTAGTATATTCTATTAATGATGCAACTGTATTGATTAACCACTGTATTTAATGATGTTGTACATAACGCTATAAACAGATTTGTCCCTCTTATTACCGTTTCACCTACTAAATTTTCTCACTGGATTTATACTGACCTAAAAAATATAATTTGAAAAATGTGTGTCAATTCTATTTTTAAACACTCGAACTCATCCTCGGACTATCTCGTATTTTCTGAGCTCAGGGCTAGATATAAAAGTCGCTCTAAAAGCGTTTAATAAACTTATATTATAAACACTGACAGCAAATTGTCTTCCTGTCTTATTCAATTCTGGAAGTATGTTAGGGATTCAAAACAGAATCCGCTGAACTTTTCATCTGTGCATCATTTTGAATCAGCTAATTTGTTTTCTTCTTCTTCTTCGTCATTAGCCAATCATTCATCTATACACCTCCCATTGATTTTTCTTGTATTAACATTCCTTTTGACCTACCATCCAACATATGTTTTACTCAGTATGACAGACTTCTTGCCCTTAATTCTTTAAAAACTACAGTATAAATGGTTCTGATGGTATATCTGCTCTCATTCTTTATAATTGGCACCATTCAATCATGTATCCCATTTATTTTTTTTAAGCGCTCCCTTGAAGGTCATTTCCCGTGTATTTGGAAAATTTAATCAGTCACCCCTGTTCTCGAATCTTGTGATGCATCTAATGTTAAAAATTATAGACCTATTTCTATTATATCTCATTTAGCTAAACTATTTGAGTTCCTAGTATTTTATTGTGCAAAAGAAGTTTAAATTATGTAATTATTGACGAGCAGCATGGCTTTAAGTGTGGGAAATCTAACATTATTAATAGTATTGTATTTTCTCGTTTTCTAAATGAATGCATAGAAATAAGAGGCCAGGTGGATGTAGTTTTTATTGATTTCAGCAAAACATTTGATACAGTTAACTATAGTCTCCTAGTCAGAGAACTCGGAAAGAGAACTTGTTTTCGGTAATTCTCTCCTTTCATGGTTAAATCCTACCTCTCAGATAGAATGCAATTTGTAAATGTCCTTGAATCGGCATGTGTTGTGTCATTTATTTTTTAGGCGTTCCTCTAGGAGGGCATTTGAGTGCTCTTCTTTTTATTTTATTTATTAACTCTATAAAAAAAAAAAAATGCGTTACTGATGTAAAATTCCATCTATTTGCGATGAGATGAAATTATTTTTGAAAAATGACTCTCTTGATAGCTGCCACACTCTACAGTATGTGAGTTGGACATCTTCTTTTTGTGGACTAATTATCTTGGCCTGATACTTAATTTTGGTAAATGTAATAACATCATCTTTTCCGAAAGTCGTACTCCCATCCATCCAGACCACTTAAATTTCACTTCTATTCAGCAAGTTATTTTGAATAATAGATTTATTATGCGTAACACATACAAGTATACTCTACACAACAACAACGTAAAAAAGGTGTACTTCGCTCGTTTTGTATCAGTAGGGATGGATTTCGCTACTGGGCAGTATATTCTTGGTGGATTGATAAATCATTGCATTCAATAAAACGATTCTGAGCATAGTTTCGGTGTAGTATTCATAAATCTTAATATTAGTTATATACTCAGTATACCTACCTAAATTTAACATTACATCAAAGATCAAATGTAGAAATAAATATGATCTTACGAAATTACGAAGAAAATGAAAAATCAGAATTTAATGAAATCGTATTTTTGCCGTTTTTTTGTTATTTTTTGGTAGTTTTTCCTTATGCATTAAAAATTATTGAGATAATCGAAAAATTACCTCTTTAAAGTACCAACTAAATGATATTTTCTACAGGAAACCATGTAAGCTTGTAAAGATCTGAGTACTCCTTCTGGTAGTAAATTTGTTAATAGAGAAAAAAAATAATAAACATAATTATTAATCCACTAGCTACCCTCGCTACCCTAAAAATCTAAAATACTTTTTTTCCGTCAGTTTTTTTATATTTAGTTAAATTAATGGACGACTAACGTTATATTGAATTTTTTCATGTCTTAAAATCTCATTTTACCAATTATTTGGACTTTTGTATTGACCTTCATATAAACTACTATTTTAATATATGATTACGTAATACATTCAGAAATCATTTTTAAAGTTTGTTCAGTATAATATCATTTAGACTATTTTTTGTATGAAATACATATGTATTCAATGTGTTAACTGTTTAGTATTTATGTTTTATTCCTAGGAAACTATTTAAAAACTTTCCATCCCCCACCAGTAAGTATAAAGTCCGTAACTAGTATCAGATAATTAAATGTTCATGCGTATTATAATCTTGAATGTTTTAAAATGTCATTGCTAGATTAAACATGAATTAGCTATATAGTATGCTTAAAATAACTGAAAATCTGAAAATACTATATATCTCTTCTATTGACTCATGATCTTATCATGTTTAACATTATAAAACCATGGATCATTATTTAAACTTTACATGGCTATACTCGGTGCATTTTGGATTTATTATTCAAGACTTAATATTTATACATTAAAATGACTGTAACTCAATCTATACAAGTGTTTTTCGTAAAAAGTATATTGTGTATATCAATAATTGTATGGACTATAATACCTAAGAAGTGTAACTCAATTTGAATGACATCTAATAACTGAAATTCATTTTAAGTGAGATTATATGAACGCAATAGTATGCACCTCAATTTATATAGGTAATATATTTCGATCCTAATAGCCGGATATTTTTAAGGTTAATTATAAGTTAGTTACTTATAACATAACTTGGTTTTTAATAATTCGAATAAAAAATGATATATTTATTTTTTTACATATAGGAATTAAACAAAATATGTAAATTAACTTTATACACGTTTTAGGTTTATATTACTTTGAACTTACTAAATTATTTGTGAGTTCGAATAAACAACTTAAATCCATATTGAAGGATTAGATTAAACTATTTAGCCTATTGGTATGTTCTGTGAATAATATTATATAGTGTAAGAATGTACTCGTGTATCATGTTACTGCGGTAGGAAAGATTAGTTTTTAAATCATCAGTATATATAACATCAGAAAGTTTCTTAGTTGTAATTATTTATACGAAAATATCAACTTAAATATTCTGATTGTTAATAGTTGGTTTGGACAAAAAATGTAAACTAATATTGCAAGCCGATTTATTTAACACACCTACATCTACTATTTTATTTATATTAGTGTACACATATGTACTTCAATCATTACCAAGCAAATATTCTACTTCAAAAATAGCAATTAAAAAGTGTCAAGTCTGTTTTCTAAAAGGTAGATTGACTAAATAATTTCTAAAGAAATATTAATTCATGCCAATTTTATGATACTTATTCCTTTATAAACCACAGTCACAATTTAATTCAATTTTAAAATAATTAAATACGGACGATGTTTTAAAATATAAACAAATATTTTAAAGAAATCAGTAAACCTTATTAATACTAATTATTATAATTTTTCAATTTAAAAAATGTTATTATTCATTTATGAGTACAGTGTAATTTTTTAAATATTTAAATTTTACTTACGCATACATATACCATCTGTAAATATTTTACGTAAATGCCAATTCAAAACATCAATATAGTATTATATACATGTAGAATTCATGTGTTGATAAGACATGAATTACACTGCACGAGTATTTTAGTACTTAATTTATTTGACTAATTTTTTATAAAAAGGAATATTTGCAGTTTTTAGTAATTTCTAAAGATTATTAATTTTGTGTTATTTTGGGTTTAAGATCTAAATTTTAATGTTAGGTCAACCTTGTTTACTCTAGATATACTCTGAGTTATATATAGAATAATTATATTCAAATTCAATACAACTGTCACAGGTATTCTATTTTATCATATCAATATAAGCACTTGATGATTTGGAAACGGTAAATTTGCTCTCATTTTTATTTACAGTCAATAATGTAAAATTGATTACGCTAGTTTACAATATTTATTTAACTGTTACATAATAACTAATATAATGACTTTTATTTATATATTAAATACCAGACGATTTAATAGAAATATACAATATTATATTATCACTTCCAACTTATATGTATCTATATTTATTAGAATGTATTCATATTACTATATTTAATATTATATAGTATATACTATAGATTTCGTACTAATCCATACTTTGGTGGCATGGCAATATTTCTAATTTCAACTTTATAATCTTATTTTGTCAGCATTCAAATTTTCCACACTACTGAAATAAGGTCCAGTATACGACATATACTCTATAGTATATATGTATAATCAATAGTCGCTAGTTCATTACTAGTTAAGACATCAATGTAAAATATATATAAAAAGACCAATGCGTTTTCTATCGCACATTCTATCAGTTTAATACTATTATTTTTTTACAAATTGATAGCATTCAGTGCTTTTATTACATTTTTTATATTGAATCTTATTTGTGTGTCAGAAAGTATTTTATATTCCTGAGTATATCTGATATTAATTAATTAATTTATAAATGCTA
>JAIPRL010010150.1:0-16138 GCA_025469235.1 Pemphigus obesinymphae
AACAATAATGTAGGTATCTTGGCAGTTAGAAGTTATTTTCTGATTTCTTATTTATGCATGGGTTTTAAAATGACGTGTTGTATTTAAATTTTTACATGTATACACTTTTTCTGGCAGAAGAAGTTCCCAGTAGTTTTTTTGAGCGTAAAGAATAACCATCCTTTTTTACCTTTTTACGATATAATAGGTATATCGACTTTTTTCAATTAGGAAATTTTAACTTTTAACTAAGTTAAGTTACTTTTTTTCAAAGTTAACTTTTAACTTTAAAAGTTAATAAAAAATATACAAGTAACTTTTAACTTAATTTAACTTATATTATTTTCAATTAACTTAACTTAAAGAGTTAAAACATATCGTTAACTTGCCCAGCCTTGCATAAAATTATCAACACTAGCCTGGGTATAGTTATTAAAACTGTAAGTATGCAATTTATTTAATTTGGTAAAATGGAAATGTTAGATATTGTGATTGTATTTTAAATTTATATTTTGTATTTTGTAAGTTCGGGTCAATTTTAAATATAATTGATTGTATGTACTTTTCCATTTTAACTCGTGTAATTATCTATATATTGTACTGTGCATATAAATCGTTTATAATATTATTATAACAGTACATCCATAAATAATCACTTAGGTACATGGGATTCTTCTATTATATATTTTTTTTTTTTTTTTGTGAATTTGTACAACAATACTATTTTTTTTAACATTTTTTTATCGATTAAAATTGTCAATTACATATTGTTAATCCGGTATTCCATAGAATATACATATATATATAATGTAAATACTCCCTGTTGCGTGCGTCCATATATAATATATATACTCTTTGATATTGCAGTCAGTTCCCGTAGAGAATACTGCAGGAATACTGTATCAAAATAATCGAGTTCTGCAAAAAGGGGTATGGTCGTGACGGTATTTTCTTTTGAAATGAAAATTATTAAAAAATAAAAACTGAAAAACCTAACATGACGTGCATACAAATTTTTATTTTTTTTTTTTTAGAAAATTATTTGCATTAAGCACCTATATATATATATTATAAACGACTCAATTGTTACGTACACTGTGCATATACCTATACATAATATAACCCGAGTGGTGTTTAGATATATGGGTGAAACCACGGCTATTGTATCGTTTTTGAAGTTTTTCTTTTGCGTCGTCCATTTTATAAAATAATAATGCGAGACGACAATTTTCAGCGTAGGTACCGAAAATGATTATAGGTACATCGTAGGTATATTGAAATGGAGAAAATGACCTCATACATTATTATCCGTTATTTAATATAGTAAACACGCAGTGTGTATACACGAGCGGAGAAAACAAACGGTATTTGTTCAGCTATTTTTTTTTTTTTTTTTTTTTTCAAAGTGGTATGCCTTTTTTAGTGGAAAGGTCTTATAATATGCACACACGACGACGAGGCGTTTATTATTATAATATATTATATATGTGTGTGTGTGTGAACGAATTTACCGCAAAGAGAATTTCGCCTCTGTATCATCTGTATAGAGCAATATATACTTATGGGGGGTGGTGGATCAAAAAATAAATTCTGGAACATGTCCAAAAGAGATTATAATGTACGATACGCGTTCAAATACCGTGTGATCTGCTCAACGCGTTATATGTACACGTGATTATATTTTCTAATCGACGAAACAAAATCACGAAACATTTGATGCGAAAACTCTGATGTAATGACAAGATACATTATTTTACGGCATGACTGAAAACCGCTCGTAAATAAATGAAAAAAAAATAAAAAATTGCGTAAATATTCGTAAACGAATATCGAGGGTTTCCCGAATAATTATTTGTACACGCCTATATTTTATATAGGTACATGCAATACGAAGGTACCGCCTATATATAATACGTTAGGTATTAGGAGGATTATCTTGGGATTTCAAATAATAATACCATAATATATATATATATACAATGTAACGTCAACAAATCGCATGAAATGATTTTCGTATATCATATAATATATACACTATATACGTATCTCCGCACGTACACTCGAGTGTCGTATTGTATTATTATTATTATTATTATTATTTTTTTTTTTTTTTGTTCACGTTGATCGATAATGTTTTCGTGTATTATGATATGTATCTGTAACACGACGGCCACCTGTCGTTTTAAATAAAAATGATTGTTTTTTTGACACAACGAATTATTCGGTTAAAAAACTTCAGTTATCACAACGTCAATATAGTTTTAAAAAACAAACGGCACCGATCGTCAGGCTGCATCATTAATCAAGCGCGAATCGCGCCGCGTAAGATATATTTTGCACGGAATCCTCCAAAAAGGGGAAATGATATGCAAAAACCAAAACCAAAAAAAAAAAAAAAGGTCTTGTGTAAACTTTTTTTTGTACGATTTTATCGGACCATTGCAAGCGTGGGGCCTACCCCTACCTCCTTGTGCCGACACGGGGTAAATCCTATATGTATACACCTAAGGCAATCTCAAAGATCGTAGCCAAATCGTCATTATTTGTTTTTTCGAAAAACCGAAAAACCGCGTTCCGGTATACTACCTACCTATAACATATGATGTATAATTGTATCAATCGATACGATACTTGTGTTTTCCTCTCTTCCGCCTCTCCCCCTTCCCTCCATCCACCAACAACAATAACAACAATAACAACAAAACAAAAAAAAAACGTGATCCGTCCGCGTCATACCACGTGTATTAGATAAAATTTTGTTTACTATATTGTGTGTATATATATATATATAATATATATATATATATATATTTACTACGATCGTATATATAATATATAATAATATGTATTTACCTCGTCCGACGATTTTATTTTTTTTTTTCTATTAATTAAATTTTTTTATTTTTTTTCCATATTTTCTAAATTGATTGAAAATCCCGTAGGTACACGTATCGAGCACAAACGCGCACTCACGCACTCGCGCACACACACATACACGCATACACTATAAATACGCAATAATGTTGTCGTAACACCAAAGTCCGACCGACGGATGGGTGTGTGGGGGGTGGGGGGCGGGGAAGTGCGAACGATTCGGAAAAATTCGGAAAGATTTTTTGGAAACCAGAAAAACCAAAAAAACCAAAAAAAAAAAAAACACACGCGCGCGCGCTCGAAACCGCCGTCGGAATTTCACTGGATCGCCGGCACCCGGCGCACCGCACGCGCGCGTATACTGCGAATGTATTTTTTATTATTTTTTTTTTTCCCGTTCCGGACGACGTGCAGACGACGCGCGTAAACACACCCGGCGGCCGCTGTACTGCCGTGCGACGGACTACGGCTGCGGGCGCGCGGCGGTTGTACGCGTACACCCGAAAAAAAAAAAAAAAAAAAAAAAAAAAAAAACGCACCGAGCGATTCGACGGCGCGTCGGGTCTTCGGCGCACGCACACGTACGCACCCGATTACGGGGACACACACACACACGCTCGTACACGCACACACACACACACGCAGCACGCCGACCGACACGACACACGTACAGTGCTGCGACACACACACACTCACGCACGCAAGCTCTTGACTTTGGTCGGCGGCGGCGGCGGCGTTGCGCGCGTCGCGCACACTATGTAGAACAAAAAGCTCCGCCGCCCCGTCCCGCCCGGCCGTCGGCGCTACCGGTCGCGCGCGCGTGACGTCACTATAGAACCGCGTGGCGATATAGAGACGCGGCGGCGGCGGCGGCGGCGGCGGCGGCGGTGTGCGCGCGCCCGACGACCGCGACGCCGTGGCGGGACGGTTTTTCCCGAGGATCGGTCAACCATACGGACCGAAAGAAAACGACATCGTTGTCGTATCATCGCCGGCGGGCCCGCGACCGGCTTATATATATATGGAAAAACCGGCGAGCGCGACCGCAGGTGCGCGGATTCGGAACAAAAAATTTGTTGTGTACGTGTGTGATTGGGGTGGCGGGGGGGGGGGGGGGAGATGTCATTTTTTCAAAATAACGAAAAAACAGTACACGGTGATAAACATATTTTTCAAGTGATTTATCGACTTGAATTGGAGGAAGTTCGTTGATTATTGTACATTTTTTTTAATTAAAGTCATATAATGTAATTAATAATAAACCCAAATAATGTCATTCACGGGATCACGGGAAACAAATATTTCACGTGATTATGTACACGCATTTTAATTTCACGCTCTCCTGTCACACTTCGCCGTCACACGCCGACGTTACGCGTTTCCGTTACACTGTTCTGCTGTCACACGTCACTTCAGGAAGTTATTCGTATAGTTCCGTAGGGAGGACGAGAGAACGAGAAAAAATCATACAGCGGCAAATTGATGAATGTATCGAATTTATCTGCACGCGGGTTTTCTCAGTGTACCTAACCTACCTATCCTATAATATACATACTGCATAGTAACATATAGTATATACTATTATAGACGTAAGTACTATATTATGAAATATTTTATTTACACAAGAAAAAAATATCTGTGATTTAATTTCACGTCATCACGGGAAATAAATTCCCGTGATTTCACATGATTTAAATTCACGGGGGTTTAAAATTCTTATTTCACGTGATCACGTGAATTGAAATTTCCGTTTAAACCCGAGACCTCTAAAAAAAAAAACGAACCCCAAAAATCGTTTTTATCGTCCGCTCAGATTTGATATCGACTGGACCAAAAATATTGAATGGAATACTATGCACGCCACAGTTTCGCAGCCGACTATATGCGAATAATAATAATAATTGTTAGTTTTGCCGATCAAAAATTCCGAAATAATTTCATTCAAACAGTAAATAAGCATATAAAAAAAAAGTCATAAACTTTTTTGGGATATTGGTTCTTTTTTTTAATAATTGTTGGTACTCTAAAGGCCACATTATATATTGCGAAATTATTTTGAAGTATTTGCAATTATTTATTGAAAAACGAAATGAGAATTATATTTCTATGTATATTTTCACTCAATTTTCCAATGATTTGGTGGCCACGGGCCGCAAAAAAAAAAAACAGTTAAGGGCCGTCCTGTGTTTGCGACTAACATGCCTGCGACCAAACACCTGTACGTGCAGACTTTTATCGGCACCGCAACTTTTCACGAATTCCCGGATCGATTCGATAATATCTCGATATTTTTCCGACTTGAAATGAACACTTTTCATTTTAAGAAAGCCTGACCCGATTCGCGTATTTGCATAATAAAGCCCAGCCCGGCCCCACCTGGGGGGCTATTTTGTACACATACGGATGATTTTTGCATGGTGAAAACACATAAACTTCCGTATACTTGCCATATAAAATATACACAACTATACGAAAGATATTGTACATTTCTTCATACGGAAATCGTTCGTATAAACAAAATTTAACCCTCTGAGGTACGTTCAAACATTACTAGTTAGAGTAGAGTAGAGTAGAGTAGAATTTAATTAAGATTACTCCTTGCTTTTGATAAGGAACAATTCACGAAGTAGAGTACAAGTCACGAATATGATTGTAAAGATTCTAAATTCTCTTTAAATTACGTACCCATACCAATTATGTGCTTAAATAAAGTTATTTTTAATCGTACCATTTGCACTCAATTTTCGATGTAAATAGAAATTACTAGCTATCTTTATACGATAAAAATTATTATCAGTAGAATTGCTAATAGTTTAAAGATTTAAAAAGAAACGAGAGTTAAATCGGGGTCAACAATATGACGTTTTTGAACGGGGGTCGTAGAGTTGACTCTGTTTTCTCGAACGACACGAAGTTGAATACAGTGATTATTATGTAGTTTACTCCAGTTGAGTTTTCGAACGCACCCGTGGTCTGAACAAAAAAATAACCAACCGATATCATAAATTGGTTAAAAAACCTGTCATTTAAAAATTACTGGCTTAGTTTGGGTATTAATTTACCTTCGTAATAGCAATGGGTAATAATATAATGATAATAACATTTATGGTGTACGTTCAAACACCATAGAGAAATAACAGCAGAAAAATAAATTATGTTGTTGATTATCAGTTCGATTTATTGATATTCTGAGAAAAATTATATGAAACTCTGATGTACCCAGTAAGTTAATCGTACAATTCGTGTACCTAGGTTTATGTATTATATCAGAAATAATATTGTTAATTAATTAATTTTAAAAATATTCCTCCTACGGCGGAAATTGGGGTTCGCTTTCTAGATGATAGTCGTTCACCCCTAAAGTGTTCCCGATGAATAAGTTGATAAAATGATAAAGTAAATAATCCGAAAATGTATCGATTCTCGAATTTTATCATAATATCTATTATCTAACCGCTTTTACAGACTACAGCTCCTACATTGCATATAATAATAATATATACGAATACGAGTATATACTATACCTAATGATTACTATATTCTTCTTCTTAAAAAAACAAAGTATATATGCATTTAGTTATTTCTGTACAGATTCGGATATTTTTCGTTTATAATAAAGCACGGGCCGGCTAAGTATCAAATTAAAAATCCGTTCCGGTCCGAATATTTTATCGTTTTGGAAACTCCGGCCAGTTCCGAGCATTACCTTGTATTGAAATCCCGGTCTGACCCTAGCCCGAAATGATTATTTTTCCAGATAATTCCGATCATAAGTCTGAACGGTTCAAGTGAGACAGGGCTATCCCGGTCCGTGCAGGACTTTATCATCCAGCTGGTTAATACAATATAAAACTGTATGTATGAAACTATAAAGGTACGGTACCTATCTAAGGCGTGACCGGTGGCCGAGACCGACCGTCATGACGTTTCAAAAAGGTAAAAATCCCATATATTAATATTCCATAAAATCATGCTGTAAGGAGTACGTAAGGTTTAGTTTTATATTTCGAGTAGGAATTTAATTAATGATAATAAGTTATTTCACTCCTACTTAATATAATATAAATGATTAATAACTGCACGAAAATGAAAAGTACAAAAAATAGATCTTCTTTTATTCCTTCGACTTCTCTCTGAAATATTTGGGGTTGGCCACCATAGTCTAACACTTCCACTAGACTCTATCTCCCGCATTTTCTTCACTTACCTCCACCCTTCTCATATCACTTGCCATCGGATGACCACCTCTTTTTTTCCTTTCTCTCACCCGCTTACTATCAACATACATTTCCTTTACTAATCTTACTGCCTTAGTGTCTTCCCACCTTACACGCCCGAAACATTTTAATATATTTTTCCTCATTTTGTCAACTATCGAAGCTACTCCTATCCTGCTTCTTATATACTAAGTCCTTATTTTGTACTCTCTAGTTACTCCACTCAATCACCATTTCCACAATTCTCATTTCTACTACACAAATTCTCTTTTCTATCTTCCTATCTACTGTCCAACATAATATTCCATACATCATTGCAGGTCTCACCATTGTCCTATAAAATTTACCTTTTATCCTAATAGAGATTCTTTAGTCACATACAATACTTGATGTTTCTTTCCACTTCATCGATACACTTTTAATCCTGTATTTCATATCTTTACAAAACCCCCAAATTTCAGTACAATGGACCCTAAATATTTGAACCTCTCAACCTCTTCCACTACACCCCTACTCAACTTTATTTCTAGTTTTTCCCTATTTTCTCTGTGTTCCTTTTCACCAAAATCATACTCTATATAATTTTTTTGACCCCTCCTAATCCTTAGTCTATTAATTTAAAGAGCTTCCTTCCACTCTTCAAGTTTACCATTCACTTCCTCAGGACTCTTTCTTAGCAATACTATGTCATCTGCAAATAGTATGCACCATGGTATCTCAAGTTGTATGTCCTTTGTTATTTCGACCAATAACATAAATAAATAATAATAACAAAAAGCTGAACCCCGGTAAATTTTGTTCTGACCGATAAATCCTCAGTATCTACACACAAACTTTTCCCTCTTGTACTCGCCCCTTTAAACATATCTTCAATATCTAAAATAAGTAGATAATTGATTTATATACGGGGAAATTGGACGAAATTTTGAATTTTTAATAAATAGGCATTTATTATGAAATAAAACAAAATAATTTATAATATATCAATAAGTTTTTCCTCTTCTTTGGCCGTAAAATCCAACTTTGCATTTATGGTCGCCAGTCGTGGCGTTTAATTTTGGAAACCAGTCTATAGGAATATTACACGTAAGCAGTGAGACGATGACTATTGTGGAGACCTTAAATAACTGTACCTTAAACATTAATTTTGGCTGAAAAATACAATGGACATATATGGGGTGGTTATAGTTGTCCCATGCTTTTTACATAGTATTTCGTATATTTATAATATTAGTTGAGTTTTGTCATTTTTTTAGTTTTAAAAAGTTGAGAAAGCCCACAAGCCGCTTGCAAGAACGGGATAATTTTCCAAAGGATCTGCTAACTTGCATGCACTGCCCTACCCATAAAAAAAAGAAAAAAACGAACCCCCGAAACCCGAGAATCACGCGAACGGTTTTTATCATCCACTCCCTTAACATAATATTACCGTATATTATATAACAGTTGAAACTATAAACATTATTTTTGCCTGATTTTTGTATAAAAACACAATGTACTGATAACCGGGAGGTTAGTTGTCTTGCGATTTTTACATAATGTTTTGTATATATCATTGATTGACTTTTTTCGTTTGTATATTGACAAATTGTATAACAAGTAAAATCGTTATATTACGTATATTATCAAAATAATATACAATATTATGGCTACGTAATAAAATTTTACAATTTTATGTTTGGCAGTTACATAACTGTACAGTTATGTATACTATACCATACTCCATTTAATAGAAATAAACAATTTATCATTGCTTTGAAATTCAATGCGTATACCACCAATATCCTATCCAATGAGTGAAGTGATTCCGTCCTCTATCATTTTAAAATTTACGATTAATGATTTTATGCAGTTTTACAGGGTTTTGTCGTTCAATAGAACATTTGGGATACCAAAACACCAAGGAGGCTGAAACCGAGAAAAAAATATGTTGAGAGTGTTAAGTATGTTAAGTACGCCTGAAGGACTGGTGCTGGGGGACGCGTGCAGTGGCAATCCTTAAGGTTACTCCTGAGATTCTTCCTTTTCTACTGGATATCAGAATAAGGAGAGAGTAAAACCTGCTTTTTGCAAGAGGCGGCTAACTGGCTGGAATCAATGACGCGTGCTATGGGAACTTCTTAAAGGCTCCATGGCGAGTCTTCCTTTTCTACCGGGAAATGAAATACGGCAAGAGTAAACCCTATTTCTCGAAAAGGCGACTAAAGGGACGGCACGATCGGTGTATAGTACGTGATACGTCCGGTGTCCACAGGGCACCGTACGTGAAGTTGGCATCCTACTACAATTTTTCGTGCACCCGCAACGCAACGCAGGGAGGTCAATCAAAGTCTCAAAACAAAAGGAGAGTGATAGCCATAGCCGGCCCACCACAAAGGTATAGTACAGGCCAAACAATGAGCCTTAACGTAATAAAATAACTGGTAGGGCTTAGCTAAGAATTTACTTGTGAGTTTGGTGACAATTGGCCGAACATCAGACAGAGATACAAAATCTCTAGAATGGAATGGGGAGCTCTACCAATTTCACGGTTGGAAATAGCTATGATTGGTGCCTTTCTATGCTAGCTATTTTGGGAAAGTACTCTTTGGAGTGTCATTTGGGCGGCCGATGACGGTCATGATTTTATGGTGGCTGGTGTAGGAGCGACGAGAGTGATTACAATGGACGGTCGATTTGGGCTCGGTCACAGACTACGTTTCTCCCGAGGCTTCCTATCCAACATACTGGTGGAGAAAAATACTGCCCGTAGTCTGAACGGGAAGCGGAAATAAAAAGTTTGCGGCTCCACCGGATGCGGGGAGGTGTACTTGACCCAATCCAATTCAGTACAGTTCCGTGGTCCTCGTGCCTTGGGGTCGGAACTGATAGTTCATTGATCCTGAATTTTCCTAGACCTGACAATAGCACTCAGTGATAAAATACGTAAGCGTAAGCCGCAAAATCTAGGACACTTGATGTCTCATTTATCCGGCCCCTCTTTAAACTCGCTACTGTTTTGCTATTAGTTATTTTAATGTTTTGTTTAAATTTTACACGTATATACCCAAAATTACGGTCGGTTAAGCATGCGATATATCAGGTTCCAACGAATCAATTATTTTTTTTTTTCAATGGACGATATAACTTGAGTCCAGTAGGACTGAAACAGGAAGGCGGTTCACGTGACCGTCAACAATCGTATATTAGACCTGTAGCCCGTGGCGGTATTATACCATAGGTACTATACCCATGGTCTAAACGGGAACCGAACTGGTGCTAGTTCGTTTGAAAACTCCCGTTGGATCGATCCCGGGAGGTATCTCGTACGGTAAGGTCCATAGTCGAGATATAATGACAGACCACCCGTTTTGTTTTATTTTATACAATTACTATTCTGATCGCTTTTTTTTTTTTGTTCATAAACCATAAACGTATATATATATATGTATGTAAACGTGTATATTATGAGCTGTGTGTATATATATATTAGTGATGTTACGAATCCAGATTTTTGAGGTCGAACCGAACCCGAACCGAACTTTTTAAAATTTTAACGAACCCGAACGGAACCGAACTTCCAATTTTTTATTCGAACCCGAACCGAACTTCATAAAAAAAAAACAATACAATAATATAAATTACCATTTTTTATTAATTATGTATATTTGCATAAAAATTTATTAAGTAGGTGCCTCTTAAACATAATTTTAAGTCTAAGTAAAAAAGGATTCCACATTTTTCCATTTCTTTTTATCGTTTTTCGACAAATTAGTTTCAAGTTTTTTTTTCTAGGTTCGATATTTGAACTGAAATATTTTGTGTTTAGTTCAGTTCGAATATTTCCAATTTTGAGTTCGATTTTCGAACCGAACTGAACACCCCGGGTTCTGTTCGGTTCGGTTCGAAAATCGAACAGTTCGTAACATCACTACTGCATATGCACTTATCCTCTATCATGGTCTTATTTTGAATGTATGAAATATTTTGTTTTTAGTAATAAATAATTCAACATTTTTTTAAAATTGAATTCGTTTATAAATTCGGAATATTGATATTTTTCGTAATAGATTACAAATTTTATTATTTCTTATTATTTTTATGAAACATTTACAAGAGGATAGTGATGTGAGTTTGTATTATACCGGAGTATAAAACTGTATTATACGAGGTATTATACACAGTGTATAAAATTATTTTATACCAGTAGTATAAAAAAGAAAACATCGCTTTAATCTGATAAGAATCGTCGTTAAATCACAGAATAAGAATATTAAATCATGGCCCATGGATGTCACATAAATTGAAGAAATTTTACATTTGTATTTATGATAATATTGGTATTGAAGAGGATATCTGTATTCAAAGTTGAACTTCACAAAATATTTTTCGCAGTTACCCCAACTACAATAGTGTATATAGGCTATTATATAACATATGTTTAATATTTATGAGTGACTTTTAATTATGAATTTCAGCTACCTATTAAATAATAAAACTTATTAATTAATATATATTAAATATTTTAAACATAAATACTGTACTTATATCCTACATTAAAATGTTAACAAATTGATCATTAAAAATTTAATTTTAAAATTTAAACTTCTAGTTTTTTATAAAGTTATATTCAATTACTTTTGTTTAAGTAAACTTCTTGTGAAATACCAACAGTGTTGAGCTCAGATAAATAAAACTTTATCTAGATAAAGGTAAAGATAATTAGATAATTTTTCTAGATAAAGATAAATGAAATAATTTTTATCTAGATAAAAATATTTTTGCTAATTAAAAAATATAATATAAAAATAATTTTAAAAAAGTCACTAATATAAAAGTTAATCTGGATAATTTTTATTTTATTTCAGAATATAAAATATTTATTATTTATCGGATAACAATGACGATTTCAGTATCCACTGTCGAAACAATTTTATTAGGTATGCCAGTAAAAAATATCCACATATTTGGAAGGGGAGGATTTTAAGCATCTCGGTCCCACTATGACCTATAAATATCATTCTGAATTCCTTTTAATTATATATTATATATAATTATAAGCTATTTAGAGTATGAACAACCATATTGATAATTTATTAAGTTATTATGGTTGTTAAATAATTTAACTTTAAACATTCGTGTTTAATATATTATGTATAAAAGGTGGATTCTCGTTATTAATTTTTATACTAATATATAATATATAATTTAATATATTTTATTTTACCAAATCTTGCGTAGTCATAAATAACATCCATATTTGATCATTTAGTAAAATCTGAAATAAAGAAGCATAAAACAATTAATAAAAATTATATCATTACAAATGAATAAATTGGATTTTCTACAGGCATATGCATTTTAGGGGAATACGGGGCAATAACCCGTTATGTAAAATAAAAGCATTTTTTTAGAATCCGGGATCTTATTACAATCTTAGTATAAGTATCTATATAGTTGTATTAAGAACATTTTTATCCACAATTTACAATTGTAAAATTTTGATCATTTTTAATCATTTGGATAATAATAATATATAACATTTTGAATAAATGTAATTTTATAAATGTTTTAATAATTTCTTCAAGTTTCTGATCAAAATTAATGAAATTAATACAATAATACTAACTGCAAATACAATTACCATCGTTTAATTCCATTTCTATTAATTTTAAATTTAATAATAATAATATATTCTAACCTTCAATGTTCAATAAAACGTGAAATAATATCATTATCATTAATAAATTGTATTATAATATTTTATGATGAGGTATAATATGAGCTGACAACTGAAACTTTCCACCAATGACATATCATGTACCTAACAGTGAAAATTGGGTTTCATCTTGCAATATCGGTTTTACCCCATGTTTCTTAATAATATATTATTAAATTTTAATAGGATATACTTATTTTCTCAGTACATAAAATAGAAATTCAATTTGAAGTTAGTATTATATTATATATTTATACATATCACGGGTCAAGCTATATTATGTTGTGATGTATAAATTATATTAATTGTGGAATTATTTCAAAAAGTTATTTATATATTTTATTCTATATTTTTACATGTTTTTAAATTTTTTTTGTTCCTCCCATATTTATTAAAACTATATACATTTTTAATTTTAAAATAGTAACCTATGATTTAAAACATAAACTCCTAAGAAATATACTTTTATAAGCATTTTCACGTCTTAATTTTTGAAATCCGATGAATACTTCCTTATAATTCCTGAATAACAAGCGTTCAAACTTACCACGCGATGGAGTGGAGAATCACTATAATAAATATTGATAATGTTGAAAATTATGCGGAGATAATAATATAATATAATCTTCGCGGACGTCGAGAAAAAAAGGTAAAAAAAATTAGATCGGCGAAGTGGAATTCGAACTGAACTCGTGCTAAAATTAAAATTAAAGATTGTTTAATTTACCCGACTCCCTTAGCTACTAAGGTACCTATTAGAGATGATATAACGTAATAAAAATTTCTCGTATTTAAACAATTCAGATAAAGGACGAACGGGAACGATTTGAAGACAAAGAAAAGTTTGATTGGGCACTTGGGTGTAAAAAAAACTTAGAAACGTCAATCCTACGTCTACAATAGAAAAAAAAAAGAAGTTAAAATAAAATAAAAGTGGGTTGTCGCAAAAACCGATTTCGTCAGTTCGATAAGATACGAGGAGAAAACAAGAGAATGTCGTTGGGTTGGGAAATTAAATAAATAGTCTAAGAGGCTTATAATTGAAAAAAAAAAAACGGTTAGTTTTAGCCGTTTTAGGCTTTTAAACACAAGTTTAAATACTTTATTTTTATTGTATTCGTACGTCCATCTACCTGTCCATAGATATACTAGTATACTGTAGCAGTTTTATAGGGCATACGCCCCCCCTCTACAGAAAAAGGTTCAAAAACCGCTACTGTTAGTACACAGTTACGATTGTTAATTTGGTTACCAGGGAGATAGATAGGTATTATTAATTTTTGTTTTATAATGTTTTTAGATTATTCTTTAAAATACGTTTAGAAATTGGAACTTTAGAACACTAGCAGAATGTGCTTTTGTGATTGTTTTTTTTTTTTTACCATTTTATATATAAAATTAGGAATTACATATTAACATAGTTCGGGACTTAAATCATTTCCTTATATTTTTTGGCTTCACATAATATGTAGTAGAATGCTACGGAAATTGATGCCATGTTACAACGACTTCAAATATATGACATATAAAAGTGTTTATTTTTGATCAATTGTAATCCCGAGTGTTTAATATTGGTTCGTTCGGAGGTGCACTAAAATTAAACAATGCATTTCAATTATAGGTACGTATGCATACAAAGATGAGTTTAATTTATTAATATCATTATATAAGCAATAATGTTTGTATTAAATACTAATTGAAAAGTGAAGGCCACCATAAAAATTGAGCCCTGGGTCCCCACATTTCATAATCCGGCATCTAAAAATTTGATATAAATGATTATTATCAACACGTGTTAATAATTTGTATAAATAAAAAGCGAATGATGGTGGCCCCCTTTCCCTCTCTGGATCCGCTACTGCATGTCATTCAAAACAATAATATATTTAAACAAAATACAATGCTATTGAATTAAACAATAATATTGTCACTGGTACAGATTTATGAAATATAAATATAAAACAATAAACTCAGAAATAGGTTTCAATGAAAATATAAATATATATATAGCATCGTTTTGAATATTGATAAATATCGTGCATGTTTAATCATATTTTTCCACGTGTTTTTTTTTTTTTTTTTTTTTTTTTTTTTTTTTAAATGATTATAAAACAACTCATGTAATTATTGACTTGTCTGGCACATATTCGTACGTTTAAAAATATGTGAATTTATCGCGTATATACACGCACATCTATGATAGTGCTCATATCATTAACGTATATATGTGGATGGATATTGTGTGTTATATATACTAACTGGCTGATGTACGTATCCATTGTGTTATGTATCTGATGCATGCATTATGGTATTATTATATTATAATATATATATATATATATATTTTATACGTTTTATTATTTCGTAGACGATTCGTTTTGCTGATTACCGTTCCCTAATAATAATTACATTAAACTCATGTTATACATGCCACTGATCCGGGTTTGTTTCATACTTTTATTCTATAAAATATCTCATACGTCTCGTACACAGAGTTATAGAAATAATTACTAACGAATTAACTATATTCAATTATGGTCTTACAGCTTATATTGTGACGTGCGAGTATGTGAAATTTCCTCATTTAAACGTTACAAAATTTAATTTTCATTATTCTTAAAATATTAAATTATATATATATATATTGAAAGGTGGAACTAAAAATATCCAAAACAGCAACATCACGTGTTTAAAATAGTGAAGGGTGTGTGTAATATACGTATATATTCTACGCATAATGGGGGAAAAATCTTCATATTGGAAATGAAGGTACTAAATTTTATGTATATACGATTGTGCATAATAATTCTCATCTCTGACAATAAGGCAATTAAATGAAATAGTATTTTTTTAATAATAAGTATTGTAGGTAAGTATATGAAATGGTTATATAATTATATTTCACGAATAATAACTTATGATAATCTGGTGCAATTAAAGTTATCGCGGTCTCTAATTATCTATAATTTTTCCCAATTAATTACTTTTTACTCCGTACTATCGATACTGGCTAATCTTTTGTTTTAAACACATATATTGCCCGCCTGCAATTTCAGAAATAAATCCACCTAGACTTTGGTTGGTAAATGCTCTACTGTCTATAATCGTGGCCGAGTTCTCACGGTTCATGGTGGTGGAAATGCGTATTAAATATTGCACCGAGCTGGTCGACGATAACGATGGTGCGGGGTGCCAGTAAATGCACATAGATGCGCGACGTTTCCGACGAGGCCTAAATGCGTTACGTTCAGTGTTGGGATTATCTAGATAAAATTATCTAAAAGATAATCTAGATAATGACTTTATTATCTTTTATCTTTTATCTAGATAAAAACAAAATATCTTATCTTTATCTTTATCTTTTGAATTT
>JAIPRL010010151.1:0-16136 GCA_025469235.1 Pemphigus obesinymphae
ATGAATTATATCATTTTATGATTTTTATTTTTATTTTTATGGAAATATATATTATCCCCCCCCCCTTAGGCATATATTTTTTCATTTCACTATATATTTCCATAAAAAATATTTAAAGTCGAAGTGCAAGGGGGGGATCTATTTGGATCCCCCAAATCCCCCCCGTAAATACGCCACTGACCTTTGGCATAAATAGGTATAAGATTAAATGCCGATGACATAAGTAGGTAGGTACATCCTTAAAAACGTAAATAAGCAGAAAAAAGGTCGTTAGTTTAGTTTAGAACCCGAACCCATATTCGGGTTTGAATAGTTCGTCCAAGTTCGGTGTGATTCGACTTTCAAGCCTTAATAGAGGCCGCAACACTAACGAAAAATCGACCTAAAAGCGCGACGAAACCGTGGGACTCTGAAAAGTCGGATTTCAATTCTGACAACTGTTTTGAATTCATCAGTTCGTCTTCTAGGGATCGATCGAGGCGTTTATTTTTTGGTCGTGTTATTTGTCATTGAAAATCAAAATTTTTAAACATTGATTATATTTTAATCTGTTATGATAAAGAAAAATGCGTCGATCGATCCCCAAAAGACAGGCCGACACATTCAAATCTTTTTACAGATTGTAAATCCGACATTCCATATAGTTTCACAATTTTGTCACGCGTATATTGGGTCTTTTGGGTGGAAATTTCGTGATTACACAACAATAAAAAGTGATACGGGTACGGGGCTATTTTTAGATTAATTTTGAAATGTACTTACATAAATATTTCTAAATTGTTAAATTTTTATTTTTCATAATATTTCTCAAAAATTGCCTACACGGAACCACTTAAAAATCGCAGGTGTTGCGGCCTCTTAACTAAAGTCTTGAACTTCGAACTGAGCGACCCACCACCTCCAATAAATAATAAATCCGCCTGGGCGAGTTGACCGATATGGTGGGGCCAGAGTTCTATCAGGAACTTTCTGCTGGGGAGGAATATTAGTAGACCCCTTTGGTATACCTATCAGGAACTTCCCGACAGGATGCCTATCTGGGCAGTTCCCTTTCAGTTCCCAATAGGATACATATTATTATACGATATTCTCCAATAGAACAGTTGAGAGATTACCCCGTAAGTAATCATTTGAAAACAAATACAATTTTATTTAAAAATTTACATTTAATAGATTTCATTATGTTATTTTTGGATAGCAATTATTGCCACAAAACTTTTCGCTTAATGTTCAATAAACCCTATACCTATGATATTAGAACCATGAGGAATTCTAGCCATCAGCACCATCGTAAGATTCCACAATAGTATGTAGATAGTACCTAAAATTTTATCAATATTGTCTGTATTGTATTCTCATTTGTAGTATATCTACTTCTACTTTTAGCCCTTAAAAATATTCAGTCATCGCAGTATCATTATCTGCACACGAAACGGGTTCATTATTGACTAAAATATACAATTTACATGCAATTAGTTATGACAAGCACTAGTAGTCTCTGGCCCTCTTTAATATTTATGCACAAATTAATACAAACTAAAATTTAAATCAAATAGTTTCACAAATAGTAGTATGTTTATAAATACTTAATAACTAATATTTGAGTGGAAAATTGTTTTTGTTATTTTATTAAGTAGTAGGTATCTATGTACTAAAGTTGAAGCAAATTTACATACCAACCTAACTAACATTTAAAAATACAGATTATTTTTTTAGAATTTAGAATTTGTCCCAAATATGTATTTTATAATTACTACATTAACGAGATAAAAATGTTGAAAATTTTAGGCTATTTATAGAAATTAAGATTTTAATGTTTTTATTTCATAAGAGATAATTTTGGGATTTAGGACAGAAAATAATTTTTTATGAGAAGCCTATAAAACAAAGATTAAACAAACAATAAAAATATTTACAATGTCAAATATAGAAATCAGAAAATAATTAATTTAAAAACGGATTTATGTTTAATTTCATTTTATTTTCAATACCTAATAAATAAAATGTCGTAACGTTGAATTTCATAAAATAGTCTTGTGAAAATCATTTGACATGAAAAAAATAGATATTATTTAGACAGCACAGTGTTTATGGCCGGTAATATGATGGATGTATCCTAACCTGAGTAGATAACCATGGTTATGATCCATTGCATTCAACTTTTAAAACAGATGTGTAGCATCCTATTTTAGATCATTTTCAAGAATAGTCTCATGTTATGTCAATATTTGTATTACCTACGTAAATGTTGGTAAGATAGTAATAAACATGAATATTTATTTTGAGTACAAAATAAGTGATTTAATTCTGCACTTTTACAATAAAAACACTATATAATCTTATAATTGTATGCATAATATATTGTAATATCACAAATCATTTATCACAGTTCCAATGTTAAATTATCCTTTATTTTCCTTTTTGACCGATCTTTTGGTTTGGTTACAAAATGTTTGCCGTAAAGCTGAATGAAATATCCTTCTAGTTCTAGTTCAAAAATACTATGTTCTTTAGGTATAGCTGCAATAAATAAAAATTACATTTTAATGTATTATTGTTATAATAATGTTTTACAAGGAACCAACTTTTTAATTTATTATCGACTCCAACAATTTGAAAAGTACTTTTTGTTTCAAGAATTATAACACCCGACAACAAAATATATGAGCAGCATTTAGAACTGATCACTTTTATGTGAGCACCGTGAAAATCACATTTATACAGCGATATCATAAATGCTTCCCAATTCTTGCATCCTGGAGTGCCATCCCATCTAAAAACATTTTATACAAATTTATATAAATATGTAGAATTATGCCTCAACATTAATCCTATCTCCCTTTTGTTTCACATTAAGAAATATGAAATATTAAAAAAAAAACAAACAAATTTTTAATATGAAAATAAATATATGAACAAAAGAAAAAATTTTCTCAAAATACTACTTATTACCAAAAGAAAAAAAAGAAAACTATAAATAAATAAATGTTTACCAGTTTATGAATTTTTTTGAAATCCTGTATATTACTCTTAAATCCTGTAATCTTAGTCATTGTTTTCAAATAAAATTATTTTTGTCATTTCATTTAAAATAAAAGTTAAAATGGTATTTATAATTTTATGTTATAAACGTAAGTAAAGTTTGTATAAATCGAAGAAGCTGAATTGACAATTATAATTTTAACATGTAGATTCAAGATTAAGAGAACAAACTCTTATAGCAAGTTTACAGATTATTTTGCTATACATTTAGGTAGTTAATAGAGCAGAATTTCTCAACCTATTGGCCACAAAGAATTTTGAATGGGTCGTCAACAAATTATTTTCATAGTAAATAGTGGTTCTAAAGCAGTGATATCCAACCCATGGCCTGTAAAAGCCCTAGAAGTGGCCCACGGCCAATTTTTAGGTTAAAATAAAATATATAAAAAATATATTTAATTATTTCCAAAATATTAAAATTTCCTTTTTTTTTTTTTTTTTTATTAATATAAAAACACTTTTAAATTTATAGTTGTTACAAAAAATTATGATAATTATATATAGGTACCTATATATATATATATATATATATTTTTTTTTTTTTAAAAATATAAAAATAAATTTTTTTTCAATGTGAAATTTGTGGTTGAATTTTGTTAGCTAATAATGTGAAGTCATGTTCAAATTTTGTCGTAACAAATTCTTAAAATAGAGTTAAGATCCATTAATTGGATTAATCATCTGCATTATTTGATTTTGTTAGGTTTATGCAAGAAAATATCTGTTCACATACATATGTTGAGCCAAAAACTGTCGTAATTTTCATCATAATATCCAGTAAAGCTGCAAAACCTTTGTGTGAAAGGGATGAATAAAATTTTAATATATCATGTTGTTTCATTTTTTGAAATTCATCAAAGTTAAATTAATTTAATAAGTTCAAGTTAAATACTTGAACCAACATCATTCTCATCGATACTGAATAGGTTTTCAAAGAGACAAATTGATTTTTCATGTAATTTTACATTAACAAATCGAGATGAAAAATTGTTTTGCAAATCTTGCAGCATATTTTAACAGAGTTATTTGTTGGACATAATAATTTATTTTTATTCTTAAATTGTTCACAGTATACAAAATGACTAAAATGACTACTCCCAATTAGATTAACAAATAATTTGGTACACCATACGACAAGTAGGTACAATATAGTAATGAAATATTCAATTTATATTATTGGTAGCCCGCTCAAAGGCAATATTTTACTAATGTCACCTGCCGAAGAAAATAAGTTGGGCATCACTGTTCTAAAGGGTGGTTTGAATGTTCAAAAATCACTATTTTTGTATAATTTGCTTCTATTTTTATTTTAAATTTGCCACTTGGGTCATAAGAAAAATTAGCTAAATTTATTAGGTAACATGTACAAAAAAGTAGAGAACCACTACAATATACCTAATCGCTGAGCTTTGAGTGGAATCTGTTTTTAAATGAAAACTCGTCCCCCACGTGCAGGTTTTTATTTTAGTGTTACCCAAAATAACAATGTATACTATTAACTTTTGTAGTATTTTTAGGGATTAAGTAAGAATTTTGAAATAAATACGCAATATTTTTAATCATAACCTATTATAAATAGCTGTGTTGTACAGTACAATTACACATCCATACAGATATGGAGATTTTTTCATCACAAAACAAACTATGCATTAAACTGTGAATTTAAATTTAATATGTGGCAGAGTGGAGAACTACTGCAATAGTATGAAATATATGTTGAAAATAAAATACTACGGTAGGCATTTTTCTAGATGTTTGATTTTTTACTTAACATTATTTCATTGTCCTTTACTTTGGCAAGAAAAATTACTACATTTGAAATAATTAACAAAATTATTGAAGGAGTTATGGTTTTTACTAATATAATAAAATTGAAATAATTTAATAATGTGATATTCGGACACATTATATTGAGAAATCATTACAATTTTTATTTTATAATTTAAGTACAATAATCTATGGTACAACATATTATTTTAGATAATGAATCTATTGTGATATGTTATGTATTCAAGTCTTTTTTTTTGGAAATTGGATTTAAAAAAAATTTCTTTACACATTTGCTCATTTAACCTTTGGAGTTTTGCACCCAAAAAGATAAACTAGAGTACTAGATTTTAATTCTAATTTTTTCAAATTACAAAAGAAAAACTAAAGGATAGACCATAGCGTATTATACTGAAATACAAATATCAAGTATTGTTACTTTGTTGTTGATATTTATTAATTTTTTTCCATAAACGGAAATGCATTTTAGACTCACAAAGATTGTATTTCTTTTTCCAAAATAAAATAAAAATCAATTTTATAATGTACTACTACAATTATTTTCTCAGTAATTTGTTTTTAATAAATTAGATGTTTTCTTTGATAAAATATATATATATATATAGTATATGTATTTTATATTATTAGGTAAAAATTATTGACTGTATATTATCATTTATTTACTTGATGGAATGTATGAATTTAATTAATTATACCTAAATAAAATATACAGCAATTATTATTTCTATAAAAATGAATTTATTGAAAATTATATGAAACAAACACAAAAAAGTATCCTACCATTGTGTAAATTAGCGACGCTTTTTAAGAATAATAAAATTAACCATATAAATATATTATATGAATAGTTTCCTCATAACCAAGTAAATATATAAATTAATAATAATATAAAACTAGGTATATATAAATGATATTTAAATTTAGTTTTTCTAGAACCCAAATATTTGGGTAACCAGTCAAAGGAAAAATACTGAATAAGTAGGCACCCAGATTTTTTAACCGTCTAGACTCTATATGCAACCTGATTAGTTGGCAACCCTAATAGAGATTGTATATCACTGTATTTACTTTACAATATTTTTTTAATTTCTAATGGATAGTGTACATAATTTTATATTTGTAGATGTGTAATTGTATAATGCATAATATTTATAATAGGGAAAAATATAGCATATTTATTTGAAACCTAAAAAAAAACCAACTTAAGACAACATTATATCCATATTTGATGTCTCTGCTCTGTCTAACTTATGGACAATATAGCAAAATTACACCATGCAAAACAATGAATATGTTAATCTTAATATTAGAACTAAAACACCTATAATAATTTTGAAACGAGAATTATTTCTAGAAAATTACAGGGATTTTTTACAGTATTGTTTAACGAAGAAGTTATAACACTTTAAGCTTGATTTTAAAACAACTTTATTGAACAATACTCAAATAAACTTTTTTTTTAAGTATGGTAAAACTACTATATTCTTTTACAGATGGTTTGATTCATAGACATAATTAGAAAATAAACTTGGGACTGTTAATATTTTTTAATATTAGGGGGTCGTCTTCATCCCTTCTATAATTTATTTATTTAGCGCCAAACGGCAATTCAAAAGAAAATTATAAAAGTGGAGTACATAAAATAGATTAACATTTAACAATAATGATATTAAGAGATAATACAGTAATAATAGTAATAATGAAATAATAACATAAGTAAATGAAATAACCTAAATTAAGTAATAAGTAATTAACCAATAAACTGTAACATATGAAATGTATAATAAAATTAAAAACTAAAAACATTTTATTTGTTTTTATCAGTTAATGTAAATAAAGTATTAACAAAAAACAAATTACAGGATCTATGAGTTGTTAAGGAGACGAAACATTCTATGTAGAGGGTGATTGTGGGAGTAGTTGATAAAGTGAGAGGGGACTAGGAAAAGAGTGATTTCGAGTAGAATGAACAAGAACATGGAAAATGGATAGATGATAGAAGGTTGGATGCATCAATAGGACCATTAAGAAGAAAAGAGATAAAAGAAAAGTCAGCATCTACACAGCGAGAGGCAAGATTAAGGATGTTTAAAGAAGACCTAACAGATGAATAATCATGGTGGGGGGAGGGGGTGATAAATCTTAAGTAGAAAAGCAGCATATAACAGGAAGCGGTTTTATACTCTTTCTATACGTAGTTGGTCCTTAGCCAAATACGGGTGCCATACTCTAAAATAGGGCAGACAAGAGAGAAATAAAGGGAACGAAGATAAGTGACAGGCGCACATAGACTAGTGTTGCGCTTTATGAAACCCAGAACTTTTCAAGGCTCTACCATCCGTAATATTAATATAGTGTTCAAAAGAAAGAGTAGGAGTAAGGAAGAACTTGAGGTCTTTGACACAGGAAACACGTTCAAGTATAGAATCATTAAGGATATATTAATAGACAAAAAGGGTTCATTTTCTATAAAAATACATTAGATGGCACTTATTTAGATTGAGCGCAAGACTAATTCACAGAGACAAAAAGAGTCAAGATCAGAGTAGAGGTGAAGGCAGTCAGAAAGGGAGGTAATTTTAGAATACATTTTAATGTCATCAGCAAAAAGAAGAACTTTAGAAAAGGAAAGGTAATTGCTAATTGAGTTGATGTAAAAAATGAACAAAAGAGGACTAAGATGCCCTCCTTGGGGAACTCCTAAGGAGTTAAGGATAGGTTAGAAGTAGCACTATGAACTGTCACAAATTGCATTCTAGGACTTAGATAGGACAAGAACCAGGAGAGTAAGGGGTCACCAATATCGAATGATTCTAATTCAAAAATAAGACGACTATGAATAATGGGTCAACTTGACAGACAATTAAGACTCAAAATTTTCTAAAATGTAAGTTGTGAGAGCCAGGCTGCAAGTGACAGTAGATTTCCTAGACGAAAACCATGCTGGTCATCTACTAAAATATAGTCAAGATTTCTTTTGACAAAAGAGTATATAATACGAGTGCTATTTCAAAATCAACCTCTGTAGTGAAAAATATTTTTTAAAGAAACCAAAAACATTAATTTTTTGCACAAAATAGTTTTATTAATTTCTAAATTATTTTTCTACATAGTCTCCTTAAATCTATACATTTTTGGGCGAGCTTTTGTATACCCTCCTTAAAAAACGGCACCGCCAGTGCGTTGAGGCATTGATTCACACCATTCATAAGTTCCTCATTACTTTCAAAATGTTGAGATGAGATGGACGATTTCAATTTTGGGAAAAGGTGCTAAATCAGGACTGTAAGGAGGGTGATCAAAAATGTCCCAATTGAACTCCCCCACTAAAGTTCTTGTGCGTGCAGCAGTATATGGTCGCGCTTTGTCATGCAGAAGCACCACACCTTTGGTAAGCATTCCTCGTCTTTGTTCTGGATTGCTCTTCTCAACTTACGTAGAGTTTTACAGTAAACCGCAGCATTTATTGTGTTTCCAGGTTCCATAAACTCGGTCAACAATATGCCTTTACTGTCCCAGAAATTTTTCGATTGGAAAAAGTTTGTTTGAATTTTTTTGGCTTGTTTGGGGAATGAGCGTGCATCCATTGCATTGACTGTTCTTAGCTTTCTAAGTTTACATACTGGATCCAAGTCTCATCTCCAATCACAATTTGCTGTAAAAATTCTCACCTTCCATTTCTAAACGTTCGAGAAATGCTTTTCCTGAATTGACACATTGGGTCTTGTGGACATCTGTAAGCTGTTTTGGGACCCAACGGGCACAGAACTTGTAGTAACCCAAGCTTTCAGACACGATTCTGTATAGAATAGTTCGAGAAATTTCGGAAAATCTTGTCGCAAGTTTTGAAATTGTAAAACGCCTTTTTCTCGAACAAATTACGTCAATTTGGTGAACCACGTCTTCGGTCATGATCGATTTGCACCCTTGGCCACCTTCATTATGCATATCTATGCGTACGTTTTTAAATTGACTACACCAATCACGCAACGAACCATCACTCATCACCGTATTGCCGTAAACAGCACATAATCAACGATGAATTTGAGCTGTGCATTTCCTTCGGCTTGCAAAAAACGAATTACACTTCGCACCTAACAGGCGGCGGGAGATACAATTGTATTCTCCATGTTCAAACGGAACCTATTGGAAAAATACTGAACGAAAACGGTCAAAACTTGGCATATTATTAGAGAATAATGTACTGGTTGCGATATGTAGAAACACTTCACCAAAATGTATGTATGTAATGAATTGTAATACATCGGAGGTTGATTTTGAAATAGCTCTCGTAGATACAAACAGTTTTGTAATGTGAGGCAGGATGGAAATAGGCCTGTAGTTAGAAATAAGAGAGGGATTTAAAAACAGGGGAAACTTAATAGGTTTTCCATACTCTAGGAAAAATATCCTCGCCCAGAGAATATCTAAAGAGCAGAAATAAAGGATACACAAATGAGTCTCGACAGTTTAAGAGAATATGTGCAGAAATGCCATCAAGACCGTTAGAAATGTTTTTTTTTAAGGAGTTAAGAGCACATCATCAAGAATAAAGTATCAATTAGAAGGAAATTCATAAGCGTTACTCTTAGGAAAATCAGAAGGTGGAGAAAAAGAGGTGTTATACATGGAAGAAAATAATAATATTCCAAAATGTATTTATACAATAGAATTTTAAGTATAGATGAGTACTTATTTATACCAAAATTAATTTAAGATATTATATTTACAGACACATAGCCAAGGAAAGGGCTCAAGTGCACCCGGGTCCACCTAGAAAAATCAGTAGTCCAGAGTTGGCTCTCGATTTTTTTAAGCCTTTTGCATTACCTATAGAAGTTTTGTATACAGGTATTATATAACCTACATTTGCCAGCACAAAAATAAACATAAATATTTATTACTTATTACCTATAACTGCCTCTTTTGATTTCTAGTGATGTGAGGGAACTAGTGGTTTTACAGAAATATTTATTACTTATTATTTTAGTGTTGCCAGACTTGCACACGATGTTTTTCAGATGCAGTAAAAATTCCAACTGGTCCTATACCTAGTAATAAGTGGCCCATTTAATTTTTTTCATCAAAATGTCACATAAATATTGGAATGATCAGAAATTTTAGTTTTCATATTTAAAAATGTATCTTCGAATTGATAACTAATATTTAAAGGATAAGTTATTTAATGGGAGAAATATGAGAAAATCTTGGATATTGTGATTTTTTCAGTAAAAGAGCATATGAAAAATGTTTTAAAAATAAATTTAAATATTTGGGTATCTATGTATTTTTATACTTATATACAAATCGAGAATAAATTTTAGGTGCAACAAAATCACAATTGACTACATCCTCGTAAAATTTTTAATTTAAAATTAAAAATTTTCAAAAAAATTTTACACATTTTTTTTATCAGAAGATATTTCTTTTATATTCAACATAATATCCACCAGTGTCCTACCCCACGAGCAAACTGCTTCTATTCTCTACTGCTCAGATTATATTTTTTTGCTCATCGTCTTAGAGCCAAAAAAAAAAAATTTCACCCCCGCGTCGAAAAAATCCTGGCTCTGTGCTTGTATATTTATCTCCAAGATTGTGATATGTTAATATATATATAATATGTTAATTAATGTAATAAGTACCACCTATTACATTCAGTTAAACTTAATCTGCTCATCGTTAGATAAATTTAGAGAAAGGAATGCACCAACACTACCGGTTTCAGCTGATCAACTTAAACTGAATAGTTTCAGATTTTAATGTCCATACATTAGACAAATTTTTAATTACAAATTGCTTAAGGGTACTAATTTTGAACATGAGGGTACTATAGAACTGCCTCTCCTCTAGTTGCACTACCGGTCTGATTGACCAATATAATATGAAGGTTGGTGCTATGGAATGGCTATATCTAATGTTATAAGTTACCATTGCCCATTGAATCTATAACAACTATTTTTTCTAAAACTCCTGATACAATTTTCAACTAGTATTACCAAATTACATACCTATTCAGCTCTATTAGCATATTATGTATATTCTTTTTATTTATTATTATATATTACATATTTAATGTTTATATTTATTATTTTATTTGTATAGTTTATAAATCTTCTTGTGAAAGCCATACGGCATATGCTAAATAAATGGCAGAATAATTACACTTTTTGATGGGTCAATTTTATAAATAGATTCGAGTCTCCTTATTCATAATATTCATAATTTATTGAATTACCTATAAATTACAATTTACCTTCTATAAAATATGAAATTATAAATATTTACAATAAATATTGTAATAAGCCATCAACAAAATATTGGAATTTCAAAAATTGCCACCCCTCCACGTTAAAACTGATAAATTTTACAGGGACCTGGGACACTATCTTACCCTCTCTTACGCAGATCATCAAAATTTACTATTTTTCTCATATAAGACACCCAGAGTTCATTTAATTTTAACACGTCAGTATACGACAAAACATCTTTAGGTGGACGATTCAGTCTTAGGATTCGTTTCAATTGGTTTTTCGTTTTAAATTTTTCGACGGGCTTTGGTCTTTTCTTATGCGTATAGCTGCCCAACCAATATATCTAGAAAATTAAAATTGATTAATAAATAATACTCATTAGTAAAAAAGTTAGTAAGCTGATTGTACACATATAATTTTCAGTTCAAAATACCTTGTGTTTGATCACAAACTTTTCAATGTTTAAAAACACCTAATCTCTTTTGCAATTAAACTGTTTACAGTAGCATTGAAAAGTACATATAAAGTGGATAAAAAAGGTTGATAGAAATGTCTAAGGCCGCTTGTCCACTAAAGTAACATGACACACGATACGAAGCATGATATGACAAGCGATGTGACGCGGTAATATGACACAAAATGTTAATGGTTATCGGAGTGATATTAAATTGACGTGATATAACCACAATAAGTTCTGAATACACTATTTTTATCATAGAGCCAATTCGGCCTTTGAGAGTGCATTCATAGTATCCTATTATTGTATAACGTATTTTATTGAATTGATTTACCATTACAAAAATAAATTGGTTTCAAAATAAAAACATGCTGTTTGAGCATTCACAATTTGTAATTTGTATGATACTCATTCGTTTAACGGTTAGCACACAGACATTTTGGATTAAAATCGATAATTGAATAAAATATACAATTTATATATAGAGTATAAAAAATATGATTGCTTATTGCTTATAGTGATAAATTTGATTATAAACAAAAAAAAAAATCCGTATAATTATTTACTGAATGCATGGTGATAGGCAAATGACTTGTGACAAAAGTAGTGCATGCACCACTTTTGTCACTAGCAAAATATTGTAAATGACACAGAAGTGATACGTGATCTGACATGTTAGATCAGTGAATCCACTAGCGTGATTTTCTGTATGTATAAATTAAAAATTCCCCATATATATTGTTTGTCATAAATCACATGTCACTTACTTTGGTGGACGAGCGGACTAATAGCAAAATAAGTAAATAAGTTTAACTGGAAAAAGAGTATTTATTTACTAACCATTTCTTGTCATAAAATACATTTTCTTCCCATGGGTATTATATTTGAACAACAAAATTTTAAATATAGGTGATACATATAATAATATTATACATTCCAAATTAAAATTAAATTAACAGTTTTACATGCTCTAACATGCTCACATAATAGGGGAGTCAAAGATGGTTCTTGTTAACTACTCTGAATTATTGAACGAGTTTATTAATTATGACTGGTTTGCACCAGATGCCACCAGGAGAAAAATCGCATTCTCTACCTGTCAAATACAGGAATCTCATGTGCTGAAATACGCATTTTGACCACTCGACCTGTTTTGCATCAATACAAAATTAAAATAATAGAAATATTTAAAATAATATTAACAGATAGACACTAAAATAAAATAGGTGAAATTTTTAATATTCAGAAAAATAAAAATACTTTTTATAGGTAGGTACCTACATAGGTACTTATTTACACAATACCAGGCATAATATCTATATATACCTAGTGTTTAATTTGGAAGAGGACAAAGTACAAAGTATTTTTGTAAAAATATTGCAGTGACCTCATCTAAATTTTCTACACGGAAAGCTAGAATGTGAATAATAATTATTTAATTGTAATTACATATATATTTTTTTAATACAGCATACAAATTTCAGGCCCATAATCTTGAATATTTACAACAAAAATTGATAGTTATATTCCAAAACAGTTAGGTAATATTGGAAATGTGTTTAAGGGAAATTAATAAATTTAAGACCTTAAGTTTATTTGAATATTTTAAAGAGCAATTAATTGTTCCATAAATTTCAGATGGCGCTGTAAATACAAATTTTGGCATCAAAAAATTGTTGAGGATGTAAAACTGTTAATTTTATAATATTACTATTATGATTATATTATGTAGGTATGTGAAATGTCCACAATTTAGAGAGAAAATGTCCTAGATTCTATTTAATTAGTATTAAACACTCGTGCCGATGATAATTTTAAAATATATGTATTCCGTGGATACGTATACATATGTATTTATAACCTAACCAATCTACTGTTATCTTAATAAACGTTGCATTGACCAACATTCTTAGATGAAAAGCACGTGCCTACCTTGGACAGTTCGATGAAATCCACTTTGAAACCATTTAGTGACATTGTGCAACGCCGTCGCTCGGTGTACAGATATAACTATACAACATGTCCAACTGAATATCATACGTGTACGGCCAGACATCTCTATCTATTACTGTAATAGGTCTTACCCTCTGGAGTCCCGAATCGATCTCTTTGTTCGTCACTTTCAACGGCAGCAACTCGCGGGCCAACTGATTGACGGTCAATTGATTTTCGACTTTTGGGACTGCCGACGACTCGAACGTCGTTTGCGACAAAGAATTGTACAAGACGTTGGCTAAAACATTACACGGGACGGTGAATACGTCGAGTACATGATAATATCGTGAATTTACTTACACATTTTTTCGATATTAGTACGTCTGAATCGCAGGATGATTTAATAGCGTCCACAAGGAATTAACGAAATACCGTTCAAGACGATTAACATTTGCAGCCGTTTTATCGTACACAATACACACGGGGAGTACCTACCTAGGACGTGTTACACTTTGGTGGTCGGGAGAAAATTACATTATTCGGACACGACGCTATTACGACTCGCATTCGACGAAATGGCGTTGAAACGGTAAACACGCCGAAAACATACATACATATTTATTTACAGTGATAAGATATTGGAGAAATGGAAACGGGGCGCATGAGACGGCCGAGACCGGGACGGTAACCGATAAATACGTACGTAACCACCTGCTACTACAAACGGTGTATTGCAAAGCGGTACGCGCAAAACGACACGGCGACGTAGACGCGAATGACGCACGCGCGGCGGCGGACGCGATTACGGAAACGAGTGCGGCACTGCGGCGTGATAACGGGCCGCCGCCGGCGTGGACGTGATAAGCACGTGCACTTCGCTGCGCTTTGGTCGCGGGCGAACCCATCGACCGGCCGGCCGGGTAGGGGACCGCGCGCGGCCGTCCGCCCGGACGGCCGTCCCTCACCCGGCCGGCACCGGTGGACTCGCCCGGAACCATGACCTGCCCCAACGCCCGGATCGGTGCGCAGGCCGCGCCAAGGGGGTCCCCGTACGCTCGGCCCGATACCCGACATTTTGGGCACCGCTGTCCGCGCGTGTGCATTTTGAATCGGCCCGTTCCGGACGCATCACTTGCCCGGATTTGTACCAGGGTCCCAGGACGCGCGCGGGCACCGGGCGTCGCGCGACGCGGTCCCCGTCGCCCGGGTGGACGGCCCTGAAACCACGGTATGGATATTCTGCGCCGAAACGCTCAAGCGCGCGCGTTCGCTCTACTCGTTTGCGCGCGTTTGGCATTATTTTTTACCGGTAGATTACATTTAATTGTTATTACATTGACAATTTCTATTATAAATTTAACACGTGCGGAATAATGTTCTTCGCGTATCTAACGCTCTTTAATGTTTTGCACTCGGAGACCATATATACATATACACAAACATTTTACATACCTAATATAACATGTATATGAACATACTTAAAATGGAAAAATTCATATTTAATGAAAAAATGTTCAATGGTTATTGTTGCTCGGTAAACATTTGAAAATAAAAACTCTCGTTGAATTTTAATGAAACTCAATACGAATAGTGTATACGTATTATATATTATTATTATCGAAGCATTTAAATTTTTTACTTACTTAGGTACAGTGCCGGATCTAGAGAATTTGTCGCCCGGGGCAAAAAATAATTGTAGCGTCGCCCTTTTTAATTTTAATGAGAAAAAAAAAAAGCCGGTCAGTAGGGGGTGGAAGTACTTCGCTACCGGGCAGGATACTCTTGGTGGATGTATTGCATTTGAAAGCAATGATAAACCATTGCATTCAATAAAACGATTTTGAGCGTAGCTTCGGTGTAGTAAACATAACTCTTTTATATACCTATTCAGTACCTATACCTATGTTTAACATTACATTGAAGATCAAATGTAGAAATAAATATGATTTAGTGTGACCTTATGCATATTTTAAAATATAATATGATATATTTATAATAGCTCAGTTTCATGTAGGTGTACAGTTATTACTACATATACTATTGTACAGTATATTTTATTGAATGTTCAGTTTACGACATATAATATTGAAAACGAACAAAATATTATGTGAATTTAGTTAAATTAATGCACGACAAACGTTATACTAAATTTTTCCAGGTCTTAAAATCTCATTTTACCAACTATTTGGACTTAAATACCTCAAAATTGATAATTTTGTCGAAAAAATTTAAATGACTATATAAAAAAAAATTGTGACTACGGATTTTCAAGATTTTTTGAATTTAGTTAGAGTAACGTATATTTAACGCTGTACAAAATTTTCAGAACTTAAAACCGAAAATTACCCCTTTTAGAACTTAGAAACCTCGAAAACTAAAATGTCTATAAATAGCCTGAAATTGCAAAAAAATTTTAAAAAAAACTTAATTAACGTAAATACAGGGTGGGTCACGGGAATAGGGACAAAAACAAATATATATAACTCATGAAGGTTTAGACGTACAATTATTTTATTAATATTTTATCATACACAAATAAGTGCCATTTTAAGTTTTGAAAAGAACAAATAAGTGCCATTTTAAGTTTTGAAAAGAACATCGAGCATATGACGTCCATCTTGTTCGTAGCACGAAGAAAGTCGGTCCAACAAATTTGAGTG
>JAIPRL010010152.1:0-16136 GCA_025469235.1 Pemphigus obesinymphae
TCCCCTGGTTAAGAAACTTTGGATAGGGGGTGTGGGGGACGAAGTCCTCCACGGCTTACTTTTTCTCTAATATGTCCCGGAACGCTGATTTTTGAACTAAGCTCAGAGTCCGTCCTTATTTTTTTTTTTTCCAATTCAACCACTGCTCCAATGTGGACATAATCGCAAAAATGGTGGCAATGTTTCCGACGGTCAAATTAAATATACCGAATTCTGAATTCATTCACAGAAACTACTTGTTTATAATGTGTATAATGTGAAGTACAATGTGAATAACTCAAACATAGGCGACATGTGTGGACGGCGATAAGAGCAATGATAAATAATTGCATTCTATAAAGTTATCTTGTGTAGAGCTCGGTGTAATATACATAAACTGTGAAATGTATGTACATAATTATACGTATTAAAACTTATAATTTGAAAAGTAGTTTTCCGTTGCGCTTAGGAAAACCACTGGGAATATTGTAGAATGTCTCTAGAAAGTAACGTCTAGAAAAAATTGTTATCAAAAAAGCGCTTTACTCCAAAATTCCTACTCGACTACTTCTGGTAAAAAAAAAAAAGCTCACAGAAAAAATAAAAAAATTAATTAATAAATAAACATCATTGTAAAACCACTATGGGTAGTTTTCTCGTTCCGATCAGACTCAAAAATGAATGCGTTAGGTATAAAGCGCTTGAAAAAAAATAATCAGATACTTATAGTATGAATCCTCAAAGCACATTATATATAAAACGAATTTATAGATAAAAAGTGTCTGGAGTTGGAAGAAAATTTGACCGTTTGACCTTTGGCACCGTAGACTTGTAGAAAATTGATATGGCGCCACTGTTTTCTAACGAAACCAATAAATTATTCGTTGTTTAAATAGACTTTCAATTGCAATAACATATTATTATAAGACTCAGTAAATACGTACAAACAATTCAGTAGAACACTCGACGTTATCAAAAATATGATATAAAATATCAACGTTTGTTTACGAATTTTTGAAACGTATCGAAATATTGAAATGTTTTTAATAAACGATAAGATAATATAATTTAATTAATAAAAACGAATTTTCATCTTAGAAATACAAAGAAAAATGCACAAACTGGTAGTGTCTCGTAACTATATGCAATATCGTTTTTCTTCTAGTGAATTTATTAATTTTAAGTTATTAATTCATTAAAATAGGCGACTTAAATCCGTCCTATGATTTCTCCATTAGCACTGCATCGTCTATCATACGATAATATACCAATGGAAGATTCTTGCAGTTATTTTCTTGAAACTCAATGAATATCTTCTTTATATAACCATTTCCATTGCAATATATTATAACGGAATGTACCTACGTCAAAAAGTCACCTTAATCCTGTTTTTACTGATACCAGTGCTAAATTTGACAGCCATCTAAAATTTTTACCATAAATTTATAATTTTTTATAAATTGAACAGTTGATGAGGAAATTTCAATTTGTGTCCATGAATAGTGCGTGAAATCCTTCAATTCATTCACATATTATGTTTTTGTAGAAATAAAAACCCGAGAATACATATCAGCTCCGCCGTCAATCTTCCAATCTGAAATCAACACGGTAATCTCTGTAGATTTGCTCGGTTTTTGTTTTCCATCCAAGACTAAACGCAATTTAGGAATATTTTTTATAATTTGTATGAAATTCTTGATTATTGCAATCTTGTCGATCGCCTGTATTGCGTATGTCAAATCTGTTATCCGTCCATTCGATATTTCTCCTGTAGCCCGACAGTTTAAATTCGAATTCCAAATTAAAGTCATATCGTCACTCATTAACTAAATCAAAATGAAAATATCATTAGCAGGTATTTTATGATTTTTTAAACTCCGAATTTTATTGGTATATTTTTCAGATAGGTTCTAAACGTTTTTACATTTCCCTGGTGAACCATAAACAAACATTGGTATTCTTTACGATAATCAAAAGTTTGTTAAAATGTCTCCCTATATATATATATATATTTTTTTTTACTAAATATACGTTCTGCGCACTTTGGATCCAACATCATCATCTATACGAAACATCCCATTCTTAGGTATGTGAAATCGTCTCTATGATTGTTCTCGCGGTCGGTCTGTAAGTCGTTTTCGTTCGATTATACATAAATATGGATCACCATGATTGTCGCCGTGATTCAAGATCTTCAAATCATGTTCATTATCACTCGTGATCACTTACGCCGCGACGACCTTATAGAGATTATACAGGACGTGAATATAGTCGATATAGGACGAGAAAACATCCACTGCCTTGTTTTGACGTTCTATATGCATATATAGGTACGAAATAATTTGATTAATTTGTGTTTTGGCCGCCGTTTGTTTGAACGTGTAATTATATTATTTTGCTCTGAACTTGTCCATTACGCATTATTATAAAATATAAAATGATAGCAGCGATAAATTGATTTACGTGACGGTCCCAAACATGTATACATTGAGTGGCCATGTGTTTAAAGTTTAAACGCTCCGATCCCGTTTCATAGAAATACTGGTACGGAATTCAATTATTATAATAATAATTACAAACGTATATTTCTCGACGTTTTCCCTACCCGGAGATAATGCAATTTATAAACTAGAAACACTGCAGTACACCGCTAACCACTGATAAACTAATTATTACGATATACTCAAAGTAATCAAAGTCCTCTCCCCCTATAACTACCACCCCACAGACTGTTTAAATAACTGTACTTGAAGAGCCATACAAATATATATGCTATTTAAATATTCACGTTTTAAATATCGTTTATTTTCATTTTCGTAAAATTACAATAATCGAAAACCGTTACACGTTATGTAAAAAAATCGCTCTTTTAACAAGCCCGTTAAAAAAGTTAATTGATGGTAATAGATATACGATTTTTTTCCCCCTCAAAATCACCGTATTTCTGTTATACACGCAGAGTTAACCCTCGTTATACATGTCGTGTGGCAAACAAAATTACGTTTCTCCTACCCTTAATGCTGCAACACAAAATATTTCAGCCGGCCAACCTCAGATTTAAAAGATTATTTTTTCAGTCACGAGCCAAGAGGCACTTAAATAAGAAATGTCGATAAGTTTAAAAAAATATTTAATCCATTCGGTATGCGTGTATGTTCGATTTTCTATCATTTTGACCCCCTACGTTCGTGTTTCTAAACTTGAAATCTACTACTGCAACCATTTCAAATTTGAATAAAATGTTTGAACAACCCAATTTTACGATTTTCGTAGTTAATTTTTCAAATTTTGAATATTTTTTTTTAAAATCGTTGATTGAAATAACATTTAAACTCGTTTTGTTCCGTACAACCTGTAGTTTAATGGTAGTTACCGAAACTCAAACGATACAAAAGCGTGATTCTACAAAAAAAAAAAATAAAAATAAAAATTACTGAAATATGCTTACTCGCATTTTATATTAATTTTAACTCAGAAAGCATTTCTGTCAAGAAAAAAATATATGCACGTACATAAAAATTTTTGTCTTAGTTATAATATTTTCCACATAATATATCAATATTACTCGATTTATATTAATATTGGAGTTTTAGTATAGATCCAATATGATCTGAGCTCTCTGATATAATATTTTTCTATTCTTCATAATATGATTGATGTTTTCATTCCCTTTCTCGATTTGTTTTGCTTTGGTCAATATACTGCAATCGCGTGGTCTAGACGCATGCTTACTGCAGTGCATAGTCATAATTTATCGAACACACGTAGTAACGCCAACGTTGTTTTAAACGAGAATACGCGAAACTCTTAGTAAAAATGTTTCCGTTGTTTGCGCATATTTTACTGTTTTAAAGGAATAATCATTACATTCGGGGCATTTTCGGTGTTTTACGACATTTTTCGTTGCGTTTCAGTATATATTTTTTATGTAAAGTTTAATAGTTATTTTTCCCTAACAGGAGCTTGGAACAATCGATGTTCAGCAAAGCGAACGAGCTGCAAGAGGACATCAGCATCAAGAGATTTGAATTTCGGACCGCCCAAATGCACCTGGCCGCCGTAAAGTCACAGGTAAGTCATCCGTGTAGAGGCTATTTAGGAGGAAAGGGGTATGGGGACAATGAATATAATATTATACGAGTTCGTGCCGTTTTTTGGCAGTGTTGGCTATACAAACATGTAGGATAGATGTAACATCTATATTATATTTATCAATATTTAAAAAAATTAATATGGGTAGAAAAATTTAAATGAAAATTTACATATTCTGTGATCTCTATAATAGGTCGTGTGAATGTCATGACAATGAAGTTTTCCGGTTATATTTCGACTAAACCACCGAGGTTACCATACACCAGAGACTGGAACCTATTAATTTTATCGGTACTGGTTCCGGTTCCGGTTTTTAGTGAAAACATTTACCGGTTCTGATTTGGTACCGGTTGTTTTTGAAAAAAAAAATACGTGGTTCTGGTTCCCCATAAATTACGGTTCCGGTTCCGGTTCTTATCAGTTTCAAATAAAATATCATATTTTGGCTGGCGTAAAATATTTGAAGGTCTGTAATACACACAATTATAATATAATAAAAGTCGATGAGCTTATCTGCGTTTTTAAGAAGGGAAGTATTTAAATGAATATCTTGATGACTTTTTTTTTTTTTGCTTATTATGTATATTATACAAAAAAATTTACACTTTTTTAGGGCTTTGGGGGAAGAGGCATGGTCCTTTGGGCCCCCTTAAAGCCGCCACTGGGTAGGTATGCGTTTGTTTCAAAATTCAATGCTATATTAATGATAGTCGTAGGCTACATAAAAACATGAATACACATAATACGAAAACATCGATTGGTATACATTAGAATTGTTTTAATAATAGATTGAATTACAAATTATAATAAAATCGAATTTTATGCTATTTTATATTGATCTATAAATATTATGCATAGGTTTCGGCTCTTAGGTTCCAATCCCTGCTATACACGCTGTTACGTCACGCCATTAAACAATAACTGAAATTGATTGACATTTATATTATGTGGGGGAGAGGGATGGTGGAAAAAGATATGCCTGTGCACTTAAAGGTTTATATCCGAAACGATGTATAGTTGAACTCTAGTTAAGTTAAGTTAAGTTTCGAAATCGAATTTGGTCTACTGGACACCGGCCGTGTGCGCACATCGTTAAATATTCGAACGCTTCTATTATAGGGACCGTAGCATAACGGTCAGTAAACATTTAAATGAATCGGAAATAGTTCATTTCGGTTATTTATATTGGTATTTAAATGTGTAAGTGTTTTTCGTTCGAAATATTTGAACGCTTACATTACATTATTCGGAATAGATTTTCGAACAACTGTCAAGATCGGATGACGCCGACGACGCACCGATGGCTACCGACAATTTTCTGGGAGATTGTAAATTTCGTCCGATTTACAGTGCTTGAAGTATACGCGAATTTTTATAATTTTACGCATATTGTATCCGATGTTACAAAATTTGAAAACTATAGTATAATACTGTAGTATTAACCATATTGTATTCAATAATCATCGTTCACTACCTATATTTAACAAAACTTTTATTTTGATTATTGTAATAATTATTTTACTATGAAGAGAGCAGCTTTGACTCTATGTACCTACTTATATTATTAAAAATTAACTACCTACTATCAACGTCCGATGAAAATATTGATAAAAATCCTTGGCGGCTGACGTCATATTTCAATGGAATAATCAAGTGTTTATCACCTTTTCCATGATTGTGTTAAATGTTATTAAAATCGGTAAAGTTGCTGCTGACATACCTCCTATATAGTTTATCATGAGTCCATGTATATTACTCTATGATATAGATTCAAAGCGATTGTGCATATAATGTGCCAATAACTTTCTTATCTTAACTACTGTGGAAATCGTGAGATATATATAACTTGGGTATAGTTTCAACAGTGAAATCATGAATTTGCAGTTATCAGGATAGTACGAATGTTCAATGTGTATTGTGATTTCCATTTTTGTTACTTGCTAGTTAGTTTTTCTCATTAGTTTTCAGCTAGAGCAAAAATTTGATGTGATATACTTTAAATCATAAATAAAGCGTTTAATAGTTTATACATGTTTTATTTTATATTCTCGAGTAATGTTAAGTGATAAACCGATTTATTGGATTCTGGGCGGAGCGAGGAATGTATTGGTTTAAAACAATGCGTGTTTTGCATGTTTAATAAAAATATCTACTATAACAAGTGCTTCAACTATTTCTACATTACGTTTTTCAGGAGAGCGTTTTCAATGTTTGATGATTGATTTTTGTTTTGTCAGTGCATCTTTTAGAGATGAAATTAGTATAAATAAATGCTAAAACATAAAATTTATCATAATTGTCATTGGATAAATGCATAAAAATAACACAGAGTTAATAATCAATGAAAAACCAGAAAAATATTGAATTAGAACAAGAGATTAGACATATCACATGGTTTTTGAAATGTGTATTCTCCGGCGTCACGCCGACATCAGAAAATCCACAAAAATCATGTGACATATCAAAATAGGAGTTTTTTGGGTCAGTAAATCTCGAGATTTATTTTGTTTTGTAATAAATTTAAAATTAAATGAAATAGCTACTACTGCAAGTACACTTGAACATTTTGAATTCGCTTTTGAAAACTATTTTCAAAAATATGACCTTTTTAAAGTACCAACTAGAATGAATTTCCTATCAAAAACATTTTACCGTTTACCAAAAAACTTTTACTTTATTCCATCTATCCGGAAAAATATGTACAAAATCAAAAAAATCATTGTACAATCAATACATTCATCGCTTAGAATTTAAAATAACGATATAAATTAATTGAATATAAATGCATTATAAAAAATTATTATATAAAAAGAAAATGTATAAAATGAAAATATTATTAATTATTTGTTATCCATCACACTTTTTCGAATACTTTTGTTGGTATTTATATTTTATATGTGAACTTATGATCATTGATATTGGTTACCGAAATCATTGACTCGATACTTAGGTTAAAAGCAGTTGTGCATACTGCATAATTAAATAAAATGAAAGGATAATGTGCTTAGTACTTTCATCTATGTTTTAACAAGAAAACAAACAAGTTTGTTAAAAGTGAATAACAAATATTTACTAAGTGTATACGATAAATTGACAATATCTCCGTCTCGCCCATTAGGAGTAGGCGTTTAAAGTGTTTTGGTCATTCTCGCAGGAAAACGGACGGTCAATTACCGTGAGAGAATGTGATAGACGAGAACATAAATAGCTGCGAATAATACCCTTCGAACCATTCGGAATTCGATGGATCGACGGATCGACGTAGTCGTCAAGGATGTGAAAATGCTAAATTAAAACACGTGTTTTGCGAGGATTGCTTAAATGGTTGGCTTAAATGGCAGCACCAGTTTTTAAGAAGGAAAAACGTTTTATGTATACTCGTCTATCGGCGCGAACTATTACATTTTTATTGATTGAGTAAAATGCACATCCAGACATTATCTTACAGATGTAACTGTTCTTCGTGGATAAATCGAAATGAATAAATAGGTAATGTGAGAGAAAAAATGAATTTCAAGGTTTTTGTGCATACCATAATTATTATGCTCTATTTTGACTAATACGGTTATTCTACAAATAAATTTAAATTTCAAAAGTTTATCATCCACGGGAATTCGATATATATTTTATTTGACCGATTAATATAATATTAACTACGTATATATTTTTAAATAACTGTCAATCGACTAGCTAACAAATTAAAGCTTAATTCAAAAGTTTAGTTATTGATGACTATTTTACTTAACTAGAGAATTCGGAGTTAATTTGGGATACCAAAGTTGAACGGTCGATAATCAAACATCGAAGTATCGTACAAAAATATCGATGTAATTTAAACATCAATGTTTTTTGCCCACCTCTAATAGTTACTTTTTGTTCATTCAATGTTTAGTTTAAAAATATGCATTTAATTTAAGTTCAGTCTTACGACGAATACATGCATTTTGTTTCAATATTTATACTGTTAAAAAATATACTGAATCTTAATTTTTAAGAAAATCCTTTATATATTTATTAAGATGCGGCTTTAAGATATGAATTGAACATATTGAGTTCAAATGTTTTTTTTTTACTTCGTTAATTTGTGTTCCTAGTCTATCCGATTATCAGGAGAATATTTATATGAATTATTGATATGCATATAATAATATGAATCATTTGTTCCTTAAAAAGCTACACATTTTTTATTGGAAAATACGCAAAAGCATTTCTCGATATGATTAACTTACACATTTCTTAGAAGTACAAAACAAAAATCATATAATATGTGGTGGACAGCAATGTTATCTACTGTTTTGTATGGTCATTTTTGATATACGTATTAATTTTTATAACAAGTCGCTTGATGTGTAAAATGGTACATATTATCATAAATAAATTATTCAAGGAGATAGATAATGTTATTTTTTATAATTTATTTTTTGTTCCGTCTTTTTATGATATTCTTAAGTCGATAAGAATGAGAAATTCAAAAGTAATATTATCAAAAACATTTTATAAATGTACAAAAAATAACAACAATAAGAAAATTACATGATCACATTATATGTAATGTACTTTAAACTGTTAGATTTTAATTTTTCTTAAAACGTTGTTAAAATTTCTTATATATATATATATATATATATATACCTATAAGCACTTAAAAACAAACGTGAAGATGAGACAACACACATTCTCAATAAATTAAATAGGTAACAAAATTAAACCTTTCCGTTTTTTAATTTAAAAACACCTGGCACCTAATTAAAAATATTAGTATTTTTATTACATTTCTGCTTTTTTAATGCTATTACAAATAGTACATTACCTTTGTTTATAGTATTACAAATATCCCATTTAAAGTATTCCAATTCACACCATTTTTTTGCACAAAAACTAATTTTAATATTTGGACACGAATAAAGTCCATAAAAAACATCTCGAAATTTCAATACTTATATACATACCAATCGTCATTCTTGATGTTTCTAGTAAATAAATAATAAATGATAAAATAGCCAACTAAAAACTGTATATGTGTGTGATACGCATACCCGGAGAAGTTTTTTTTTTTTTATCGATTAAAAGTTCGTCAAGATTGAATCATGATAATGTATTATAATTGAACGTGAAAAAAATCAACGAGTTTTAGGTGATATATTGAAAACTGATCTTGACAACAATTCGTACAAAACGATAGAAACACAATGCTTATTGGTCGATAATACTTATGATAACGTATATTTTTGAAATATAGTTTTCCATTTTTGTTCCTATATTCCGCCTCTCATGTTCACGTTTGCCCCCCGTTTTGCAGTACCGATGATGGATAGAAAACGTCAATATGGTTTTTAACTTTAACCATAGTTGAGTCAGAGTCGATTTTCGTATATTTAGAGAAATGTTCCAACTAACATGAGTTGAACTAATCGTAATCGTGTCAGTGACTTTTCCCGTCCTTGATCATTTCAAACGTGCACGGAGCGCATTCGGATAAAACGACATTCGAACAGATTTTCCCGCAGAAAGTCGACCGATGATCGGTAAAGTCTCGCCCGGAGAGTTTGACGAGACCATAGCACATTATGATATCGGTTCGAGATAAAAACGCCTATCTCTGTGTTCGGCCCGAAGACTGGCAGAGTATCAATGACCCTCCGAAATATCGTTAAGGAAACGTCTACAGCGCATATAACGTAGGTAATTGTAACGTATAATGCGAAAAATGCCAAAGGGAAAACTGCGCACGAAATATCTTTTAGTTTTTTTCAAGGTTTTTTTTTTTTTGGCCGAAAAAAACAATACCTTTTCGTTTCATATGTTTTATTGTAAGTTATTTCGCGTGAAAACATTACGCGTAAAATGCGTATAAACACACTGTTTCTATGTTAATTCTATCGTCGGTTATCGATAATGATTTTTAATAATATGTATTAAAAAAAAAAATGAAAATTATAATGAAAAAAATGGTTTAATATTTTTTATTGCAAGTTTTGGGCATTTTATAGACATTTATTAATTTTTCAAATAATTTGTTGACCTTTTTCTGGTAATATTTAAAAAAAAAAAAAAATTATGTACCTATACCTACTGCAGAGTGTAAACGTATAATGTAGTATAAAATTATAGAATAAAACATTTCTAACATTATCTAACCTGTAAATAATTCATATTTTAAATAAACAAAATAAAACAATATTTGTTAAGAGGACGCTGTACCTAACGTATAACATCATCAATTCTAATGTTAAAGTACATATTTTCTTAAGACTATAACAAGTTTTAAATTCCTAATATCTGTTACCAAATTTAAAGAATAGATCATTATATCTATGCTGTAACATAGTCTTTTTTTTTCAAAATCGTATTATTTAATTTTTTCATTACAAAAAAAAAAATTCTGATCTTTCATACATTTCTATTCTGTTATCTTTATATGTACACAGATATACAAACGTCTAGACAATCGCCTTATCAATTATCAAACGATATTCTATAATTGGTATTGTGATAGCAATAATAATACATTTTTCGGAAGATTATAATACTAATTTCAAACGATCAATAATAGTTATGCAACACAAAAATCTAATAGTAAATAGGTAAATTAATATTTGTATTAAATAAATTGCTGAATTTATTTAAAATCATTGTAGAATTAAATCTGGTTATCTAACCATAGATTTAAAAACCTTAATACCTAACTAAATTGCTTCCTCAAACATCGAGAAAGGTGACAAAAATCATATAATTTTATTAAATTCTTTAGATCGAATAAGTTATTAGTATAGACTATTTAGTGAAATATTTGATCAGCAATATTTATTTTTCAAAAATAAGGTTTTTGGATTTTTGAGTAGCTCAACATTTAGGAACATCAAATTAAAATATTTTATATCGTATAATTTAATACTTATATTATTAAATACATTTTAAAATATTAAATAGAATAAAAGTTACTTCATTAGCCCTTTTACCCCCTTTAAAAAACAAAAACTATAAGAAAGTTATGAATTCGTGCAAATATTTATGAAATATTTATTTGTATTTATTGTAGTACCTTTTGACGAGATATGTCTTAACAATATTGCGTGTTTTAATAGATAGGTTCACGAGTTTTTATAATATATATTACTGAAATTTCAGTGTATTTCAGTACACAAAAATATTAGAATTAAATGCTTCAATGTATATAATATATGTATACTGTATAGGTATTTTTTTTTTTTTTTTTGATAATAATAATTATTTTTTGAAAATATTTTTGCTATATCGAAACATTTTTCACAGTTTAATATTAATTAAAACCTTTTGGTCTTAAATACACCACTTAGATATTATGTTAGATAAGTTTAGGGTTTCTAAATTTCAATTTAAGGATGAGTAATAAAAAACAAATGCACTACACTACCATATTGCAATAGCCATTAATTATTATCGATTTACGCTAATATGCTGCAGTATCGTTATTATAAAATCTAGACAATTGTTATTACTTAGGAGCACTCGCGGATCAATTAAAATTATATAATACTTCTATTTTGCATATAAATTAACCAAATTAATTTAATAAAATAATACTTAAAACATGAATTATAAGAAAATTACATTTTGCATTTCATTTATTTATTTTTAATTTCGCAATTATCGACAATATAAAATCCAAAAACATTAGATTTTCTACTGAATATTTTATTATTTATTGTTTATCTCCCTCTAGCATACACGTAACATGATACTTTATAGAGGTTTTCTATTTCCAACGTACTGATTGATCTCATGATGCGATGAGGATTCTAAAATCTGATCTGAATTCTTCGTGAAGTGTACTTGAGATTGACTTTTTTACATTTTCCATTCCCTTTAAGTTTCACTAAAAGTTATTACATCTGGACAAATAAAAATGTACACATTAAATGTCCGTGAAAAATATTTAAAAAGTAAGAAAAGTAGTAAAAAGTAATAGAATTTAGATTAATTATCAGAAACCTTAACACAACTTTAGATCGAATGATATATTGGAAATTTAAACGTCTAAATTGCTATATATATTATGTGTATGCTAAAGGGAAATGAAAAAATTGCCGCTTTCAATTCCCTTAAGGGATAATTGTATTATATTATACAGTTGATCTTTGGTCAGGGTCATCAGATTAGGTTAGATATTTCACACAATGATGATTTAAATATTTAAAAACTTTACTTTTATAAAAAGTTATGTTTATTTTTAAATTGTCTATATTTTGTTGTTTTTTTTACGAGTTCCAATGACTTTTGGAAGATAAAAAGAACACCACATAACTTTTTTTTTTACGTTAATATTAATATTTTAAAGGTAAACCCATAAATTTATTTTCCAAATACATCACTTTATATTTACAAACATATATTATATAATATAATAATATTGGGCGAAAAAAGTTTTCTTAGAGTACAGAATTCGTATTTTTTTCCAATCAAGTTTTAAGAAAATCCATGGGATATACATGTGTACAAATAAACAAAACATAAAACGAATCTCAGCCATAACTCAGAGGAACGGCCTTGCAGGGATATGCCCAGGGGAACGCCACAAAATTTCCTGTAGTACCTAGTCGAACATTTCGAATTATCGAAAAAAAAAAAACAAAAATGATATAAAACACACTGCACATAATATGCGTAATACGATATGGATTTCAAAGAGCTGTAATATTTTTTTCCCAATATTATCCGATAGGTAGTTTTCGAATATTGTCGACTTATATTTATTTAACTATAGATGAGTGAATTCTGCACAAAATATTTTATATATACTTTCAGTTTTAAACTTTACTTTATCTATATAAACAAATACCCAGTTTCTACAAAATAATTTGTTTTTATTTAACAAATACGTATTTCAAAAACAATGTTCTCATCTTCATCTTCTCTACTTTGTCATTTACTAAACCGAATCACATATTTAATTCGTTTAGAAATATTTAATGTACGACTATGTTAAAAATTAATGTAATAAAATGGACGTTGGACACATACGCAGATGAGTTGTATTTATATGTTTGATATTTATATATATATATATATTATACAAGGAGTCGAAACCGATTTAAGGAGAATCGGTTTTAAATCAGTTATTACACTCAAATAGTAAAGTACTGACTGGAACATATAATTATAATTATTAGATAAAACTCCAAAGGATCCAGAATCCTTTTTGACCTATTAATATTATATGATTTGGATAATATTTGGCAGTAAAACCGTATAGATCCTATTTCAAAGTATTTTGAATAGAAACCTGAACTATCATCCTAAAAACAGTAATTTTTTAAAACCAGAACAGAAAAAACTACAGCAAAATTAAGGTATTTACTTCCAAAATTCATGTATTACACGTTGATTTTTTGGATTGGAGTAGGTTGAAAAATCAACACTCCCACTCATTCTTTAAATTTGAACTTTTTTTTTTTTTTTTTTTTTGCTATACTTTAATTAATATAATGATATAAACAATGTTTATACCTTATTTATATACTATTGTATTCTATAATATAATATTATAATATAAACGGCTCCTCTTCTCCGCCCATCATTTAAATTATAATGATAGCTATACAACCAGCTTGTAATGACCAGTTATTTAATAATTATAATTGTTATTTTATTAGTTAATCAAAAGAATATAATCTGCACTTTGGATTTTTTTTATTTTATAAATCAAATTTTAAGCAAAATTTCTAAGGTGCAATAGTAAAATTGTATAAACTTGCACTTTTATAATTAAGTTGAAATTACATTACTTAAAAATAAATCCAACATCACATAGTGTACGTAGTCAAACTCATTTTGTTTAATATTACGGGTCATCACTCATTATATTCAAATTCAGTCCACACGCATAAAACGTATTTAAAATACAAAAACCGATTTCGTTATACATATAGGGTGCAATATTATAATTTAATTAAGGGTTATTTAGCCGATGACATCATCTCAATTAATATTGAAATTCAACCAAACAGTAAAATATGTCAATTATCGCTGTTCTTTAAATATAATAGCTAAAAATATTTTATTTGTTTAAGAAATAAATTTACATATTATAAAAAGTATTATTGAAATAAAAATAAAAATGTTTTAACGATTTACTATGTATAGTCAAAAATGATTGTAATGTAATGATACACAACATCTGTTGCACAATATATCGATAGGGTTAATCACTAAATTATTATATAATAAATAAACACCATAGTTTCCGTACAAGGGGGTTAAGTTAGGTTGGGTTAGGTTAAGAATTTTTAAATCAAACGTAAATTACGAGTATCTGTAAAGCACACACAATTTCGACTTTTCCATATTTTCGATTTTATCCTCCAACAGTCCTGCACTGTACATGATTGTACAATAATTATAATAATAATTATCATAATTTCACAATTCTGCACAATCTACATCATTGTGCTTAATGAAAGCAATCGATCCTCTCCCAATAGCTATATAGAGATGCGTTTGCATTTATTTGTTCGTTTGTTCTTTGTTCATTTTTTTTTATATATCAGTCTTGAAACATCCACTTAACGCAGTAACCGCTATGGCCAAAAATTATTACAAAGCAATGGCATTATCGTAAATAAATACGTATCTACCGAATTTCATGGAACATAATGATGTATGAAGGCCCACAAGATAATGATGATGATGATGATGATGATAATGATAATGATGACGATGGGCCGAAACTTTTCGCTAAATTTGTATTGCATCAACAATTTATATTGATGTACTCTGACTTTGTCGAGCTTGTACATCATTAATTTCTCATTACATATACTCGAAAAAGTATATAATTTAAATGCATTTTAAACCATGTACTTACGAATATCTAATTTGTCATCATCAATGTAGTGTTTTATATTATTGATGGTGCATTGGTGCGAGTAACTTTACCCGGGCAAACTGTTTTTGATGTCTATTATATGTACGTGTAAAAACGAACGCCACTTAGCATTTCTATTTTCTATAAATTCAAACTGTTGCTGATTGTCGACGGTTAAATGATGATCTTAACGCAGTTGTTCTCGAGGACTTTAACACTTTAAACATTTCTAAATGTAGTTCTATGTCATTCTACAGATCTCCGTTTTCCGTTCTCTTATTTTTATCATTATTATTATTTTTTTTTATATTTGTTTTTTTTTTGTTTACGGTTTCAATGGAACTAAATTTAAAAACGTACGAGGAACGCGATTAGTGTATTCTTATTTCCATCTAGGTATAGATAGTGTAGCATCTTGTAGGACTCCGTGAAAGACATATATCCATTTTATTTATTTATTTTTTTTAGGGGGGGGGGTCGGTTTTAAAAATTTATAAAAAATAAGCAAAAAAAAAAATCATTTTCCGAAGGAACCTATGGTATAAATTGATTATATATATAAAAAAAACTCTCATGCCCCTATTAAAATTGTTATGGGATTCATTGAACGAATTTGTGCTCAGTACGAGTCATTTGAGTCTATAATGTTATTATTTTCTCGCAAAAACCGTACTTATGTTCTTTTTCTCCGCCAATATACTTACACCGGCGATGGCTAGATGTCAGTTCCATCGCAACAATGATTGCTATTGTATACTCATAATTTCGCTTTTTCTCAATATTACATCCATCATGTGATGTAGGTATGACACCGTACAGTCAGTGTTACCAACACATATTTTTACAAGTGTACCGTCCGACTACTAATACCAAGGACTAAGACAGTATGGACTGGTTTCGATATGGTAAAAGGGTAGTAGAGGAAGTTTCCTCAAATGTTTTGACACCTTCACCTACCTAGCCATGAGCGGTACAACTAGGGGTAAAAGCGCTCCGAGTAAATAATAATGTTACTAATATTTATTTTAAATAATTGGCGTCAAAAGTCAAATATTATGTCTTATGAGTTAAGGCGTTTAAGATTATATATTATATTCTTCTTCTTCTCCTTCGCCTTCTCTCCCAACTATTTGGGGTCGGCCACCCTGGTCCTACACTTCCACTTAACTCTATCTCCCGCATCTTCTTCACATACTCCCACCTTCCTCATATCACTCGCCAT
>JAIPRL010010153.1:0-16135 GCA_025469235.1 Pemphigus obesinymphae
TAGTATGTATAATCGGTGTACGTTGATTATATTATTAGAGATAGGTATATGTAATTTATTAGGTAAAGTATTATTATATACATTCTGTGATGAATGTATATAATATATTATGTGTAAATGTAGTGTTGTACTTGCCCGGGCTGTTACATCTTTTTCACGGCTGTTAATCGAATATACTGATACCGAGTATATAGTATATATATATATATACCGAATATTATGTATGGTACTCTATTTTCCGGATCGTGTATCTTCTGTAATTTTCTGTGACCGAAACGACTACTGCAATCTCATTATCCATTATTAGCTACAGCAGTTGCCGAAAAAAGAAGGAAGGAATTTCCGTCATATCTAGAACAGTGGACCAGATCTTATCATTTTAAAACCAAAGGATATTGATACTCATAAGATAAGATTGTTTTTAATTGATCATTGTATTTTATTATAGCGGAAATATTACCATATCGATTCTGCGTGATGGCATACAGTAATTAAAATATATATTAAATTATAATATTAAAATAAGATAAAATATAAAAATAATAACTAGAGTTATTGCCATTTTTTAAATTGTATATTATTCTGTATTAATATAAATAAAGCAAAAATTTGTGATTAATTTATCTAGGAAAAATAGTATTATTATTTAGAAATAATTAATAATATTATTAATAAAATATATTACAACAATATAACATGTATAGTGTATACAATATATCCCACACAAAATTTTTGTATTTTTAAATAATACTCAATTAGCAATTTACAATATATAATCGTAACATTAAAACTAAGATTAACAGTAATTATAAATATTAGATCACTTTTTACACAATAGAATAAATAAAGCTATCTTTAATTATTTATAAAAATCTGATTCATGTCATGTTATTTATAAAGATACATAAAAAAAAAGGTTTTTTATAAAATTTATAAAATTGAACTTTTGAAGATTTTGAACTTAAAAAAAAATAATGAACTATACACAAATAATTTTAGGATAACATAAGATTATGATAATATGTTATAATTTTTTACTATAATATAGCCTAAAAGAATATAAAAATTCTAATAATTGTAATCTCGTATAGAAACTTAAAAAAAAATTATGCTTTTATTTAATTCTAATAATAATGTATAATATAGAATTTAGATTCATATAAATGTTTGAAATAATATATAATAAGTACGATATTTAAGAATATAATATTTCAAATACTGATTTATAGCTGCAGTAGAAAATATGGGTAAGTGCACATAAAATATTATATTATTATTCACTAGCTTAAGTACAACTCCTTTAATGTGAGACTATTTGTAAGTTCAATACCTTTTGAGTGCGGAACATTATTACATTTGAAATTCGGTTTCAGTGTGACACCTTGTAAGTTTAACATAGAAGTACAACACCACATTAGTAGAATTACTTTTGAGTGGGATTTGTCTACCTCAGCTTATGTATTTTGTCGGAGATAATATAGTTAATTAATTTTAAAAATTATCCGACTACAGTGGAACCTAGCGTTCACTTTCTAGAAGATAAATTGTTCACCTCTCAAGTGTTACCAATGGTTGACAAAATTCCTGAGTAATCTAAAAATCAAACAAAATTATTATTATTGGATATTTATAAGAACTTGAACCTTGCTTCACTCAGTTTTTGGCTTGTACTATATTTTACATAACATCACACGTACACATCACATTAAATTCATTCAAAATTCAAAAAATAATATCTCAAAAGTCTAACAATTTGAAATACATTTACTGTTAAATATAATATAGGTATAAAATATAAATAATGTATAATAAAATAAAGTGGGTACCTACTCCAAACATAAGAAGTCGTTCGGACTTTTGGTTATCGAATTTTTATATAATTATGGTCGTCAGGTCGATATGTTCGAATGGCCGATTCAACAAATACCTATTATAATTTAATTAAAATTTTTAAAAATACTACGGAAGTCCTACAATTTTAAATTCATTACCATGAGGCATAAAAACTATAGTGTAGATACTTTCTACCTATTCTACGAATCAGTGAAACAGACTTAAATACTTAATACGGTCTCGTCACAGGGTATAATATAACGCATAAATTAATTATATAAAATAGTACAAAATTTAGTTCAAACAAACGAAAAAAAAATGATAAGAAATAATTAATAATAAAAGTTAGGTATAATGATAAGAAAATATGTTACTATTTCGGATATTCAGATAAGAATATATACGCGTATTCGGAACGAACGTCCTAATCCGACAGGGACGATCGGCAGACAAAGAAAGTTAGGTGTTAAAATGTCCAGGAAACACTTTTAAAATACATAATACACGAATTTTCTCAGATGTGAACGCACCTTAACACAAAATAATAATCAAAAACGGGGGGAAATGTAAAAATAGATCGCACGATGTCTCCGCCTGGGCTTTCATCGGTCTGGACGACCGCGACGGCAGTGGCGCCGTATACCGTATATATTTAAACACCTGTCTAACGGGGAAATGGAATCGATCGTCAGACTTTACGTATCTAAACACTAATTCTTATCGAACGACTTAACTAATTGATACGAATAACTGTAGGAAACTAATAGATAGGGACTAATAAATACTATAAACAACACAAGCGGCTCGACATCGTAACAATACCGTACGGGAAAGCATAATAACGTAAAAATATCTGAAGCAGGGTTAAGGACACCAGGAAACGCGAATTCGACGTCGCGATAGATCGCTGACGCCGATTTTGGAAGTTTGGAGCGATAATACGACAGCTTCGGAGAACGTCGAGTGATAACAGATGGGAGGTGATCTATGATAATGAACGACGAGTCGGAAAACGAGTTTTTCTTCCAAGCATCAAAAGCTCGGAGAAAAGGCGAAAATGCAAAGGAACGAAAGTCGTAAAAATGTTAAAATGAACAAAAAATAATTTGAAAACAGTAACAATAAAAGAATACGCGTGTCGGCGAAAACGGATCGTGGAATTAAATAAATGTATAAGAGGTTTTTCTCATGGAGAAAACGGCTAAAAAAAGTTAGTACGACGACCGGTCGAATTGCACGTGATTCTATCCACTATAGACATCCAACCTACCCAACGGGTATCGAACCTGAAACTCTATGATGACTATTATACCTATCAACCTAAGTTCCTAACCACTACACTGATATGAAATCCTTACGATATCCCGATCTTATAAGTGCTGCGAAAGATGTAAATAACGCATTTGGCGGGAAATCCGTTCGATCGAGTTCAGACTGTACGGGAACAAAAACGGACGGGAAATACTATAACTTACCTCTAATAATAAAAATAATGTCAATATATTAGGTAGGTACTTTTTTTTTGTACAGATATGAATTTTGACAGTTTCACAAAATGTATTAAAAATCGTAAAAATTAATCACACAATGCATATAACAGAAGTATCGGTACGAATGAAATGTGTCATTAAAAAAATAATATTAATTTAATAATAATGAAAAGAAAGTTGAAAAAAATATGCAAAAAAATGTTTCGAGAATTTTTCCGATCGCCTAAGAACTAAACTGCCGGTCGATATTCGGTGGCCATTCATGACACATTCAGACCTAATTTTGACTGCATAGTGGGGATCGAACACAGCACTGTTCGCATGATAACGCCCATACATAACGACCTACTTAACTAACCGATATGAAATTCACGCAAGATTGGGGTATTATAAGTACCGGTGTAGTAGTAAACAACACGTTGGGCGGGAAATTCGTCCGATCAAGTACCGATCGTGCGGGAACGAAAACGAACGCGAAAAACGTCCGGTCTATTATTTTCGTTTACTACACTTAATAATAAATACTTATACAAAAATAAAACTGTGTAAAAGTAAATAAAATATATTTATAACGAGCGAGTAACTGGAAGAATTCCAAGAAGAACGATGGGCAGTGATTCAGTCCATGAATCTTTGACGTGGGCCATTATGGCTGCCTTCAGTTGTCTATGCATTCGTTCTATGAATCCGTTCACAACAGGGTGATAACTGGTAGTGGGGCGGAGTGTGAAACCAAAACGTTTTGCTAAAGCTTTCAAGGTGGCTGAAATAAACTGAGTACCACGGTCAGTTGTTACGTATTGAGGTACCCCAAAGTGTGAAATCCAGCAATTGAGGAATCCCTTAGTGACGTCTTCTGCCGTAATACGTTCGAGCGGGTACACCTCCGACCAACGTGTAAAACGGTCAATTACCGTCAGGCAGTACCTGAAGGACTGAGATGGACCGATGATATCGACATGAACATGCCTGAATCGGCGTGAAGGTGTTTCAAAGTTTCCCAGTGGGGCAGAGACCTGTCGACTTATTTTTGACAGTGGTAGTGGAGACAAGCACGTACCCAAGAACGGTAATCCTTTTGCATTGTTGGCCACACAAATCGTTCTGAAACTAAGCTAGCTATTGCACGTGAATCGGGGTGACTAAGATTGTGTAACTGATCAAACTCGCAACGCTGGAATCCTTTTGGCAAAAGAGGTCGTGGACGTCCCGTTGACGTGTCACAATAAATAGAGGCTAGAGATCCAGGAACTGGTACTTTCTCCAAATGTAAAGATGAACTGTTGTCAATTAAATGTTTGAGTTCATCATCTGCGTCCTGAGATGCAGCGAGAGCTTGGTAGTCCAGCGGGAGAGACATGGCTTCAATACATGACATTGTATCAGCGACGATATTTTGTTCACCTTTTACGTGTTGTATGTTAGTGGTGAATTCAGAGATGAATGCCAATTGGTTGAGTTGCATAGGAGGTATCTTTTCTCGGCGTTGAGTGAGAGCATATATGAGTGGCTTATGGTCGGTAAAAATAGTACGTGGTTGTGCTTCGACTATGTGCCTGAAATACTTCACCGATTCATAGATGGCGAGTAATTCACGGTAATAAACTGACCACGCACCTTGTTTTACCGACATTTTCTTCGAGAAAAATGCTATAGGGTGCCAATTTTAGACGATTAGTTGCTGCAGGCATGCACCGATAGATTGACTAGACGCATCGGTAAACAGTCCAAAGCGTGCGCCCAGATGAGGATGGGCTAAGAGTGTAGCGGACGCAAGACTGTTTTTGCATACGGTGAACGCTTCTTCCAACTCTGGAGTCCATTGTATAGACTGGGATTCTTTTGTTTTCGGGCCTTTGAGAATGTCGTGAAGTGGTGCTTGCAGGTTGGCGGCCTTGGGAAGGAACCGGCGATAAAAGTTTACCATTCCCAAAAACCGGCGTAGTCCCTGCATAGATTTTGGCAATGGATACTGCCGTAGGGCGCTAACACGTTCCGGTGGCGGGCGAGTGCCTTCAGAAGACACTAGGTACCCGAAAAACTTCACCTCAGTAGCACCCAATGCACATTTTTGCGGATTAATGATGACACCGTAGTCAGAAAGTCTTCCGAATAAGACGCGTAAATGTTGTTTGTGGTCCTCTTCCGATTTAGAGAATACCAAAATGTCATCAATATATGCGTAACAGAAGTCCAACCCGTTGGTAAATTCGTCTATGAAGCGTTGAAAAGTTTGTCCAGTATTTCACAATCCGAGTGTCATAAAAGGGAATTCGTAAAGTCCGAATGGAGTAGTAATAGCTGTTTTACATATATCGTCCGGAATAACAGGTATTTCATGGTAAGATTTTACCAGATCAATTATGGAAAATATCATGCAGTTAGCCAGATTGTGCGAGAAATCATGGATGTGTCTCATTGGATAAGAATCTGGTATAGTGCGGGCGTTCAGCGTACGGTAATCACCACAAGGACGCCAGTTATTCTCTCCTTTCCGTGCTAAATGTAATGGTGAAAACCACGGACTACTTGAAAGTCTAGCGGTACCCACCTTGATCATTTCCGCGAACTCCTGCTTAGAAATTTTCAGTCTATCTGGACCTAAACGGCGTGGGCGGCAGGCTATTGGCTGTCCTGGTGACGTCAGTATATGGTGCATAGTTTGATGTTTTATTACTCTGGGCAATCCGGCGGGACGAGCGATGTGAAAAAATTCAGCGAGAACGGCAGACCATGGGGAAGTATTGGCGACAGATTTTATGCTGCATTGATTCAGAGGACACCTTACCACCTACAGACAAGCTTGTAATGCCATCGATAAGACGTTTGGTACGGCAATCTGGCAGCAAGTGGTAATATGCCATAAAGTCAGAACCAATGATAGGAGTGCTCACGTCGGCGGCAATAAATCTCCACGGGAAACTGCGTCGTAGTCCTAGGTTCAAGTTGAGATGGAGCGTCCCGTAAATTTTTATGGTGCTGTTATTGGCCGCGCTGAGATCATAATCGGTGGCTTGTCGGCGATCACGTAGTAGCCGTTGAGGGTAATAAGATAGCTCGGAGCCCGAGTTGACCAGAAACTGGCATTTTATTATTTGATCTGTAACAAATAGGCGGCTACCAGGATTCGGGCAGTCTGTTGCCGCCACTACTGACTGCCATTGGAGTTTACCTGGTACTTACAGGGAGCTTTACACTTAACAGCCTTTTATCCATAAGTACTATGATACCAGCACCATCCTTTTCCATTAGTCAGTTCCATGTTTGAACTGTCTGGAGGTGTGTTACGATAACGGCTACGTGACCTAGAACGGGTTTGTTGCGGGCGTTTGGAACATAATTCGCTTACTTGTTTCGTGAGCGCTTCGACGGCAGCAAAAACATCAATTCCTTTTTGGCGTTCATCGTGGCAACAGAATGTACGAAGGGGGGGCTGTACCTCAACAATTTTGTCAGCCAGCTCAGCTACCTTCTCCAGCGGAAACTCTGATTGTTCAGTTAAAATAGCTTATGCATGTGACGGTAGACGGCGGAGCCAAAGTTGACGTAAAATATGGTCTTGTAATATGGTAGTACCGGCAAGAGAACGGAGATGTCGTAAGAACTGTGATGGCTTTCGGTCACGCAGTTCTTCATTAATAAGTTGACGCATATGTTGTTCTTCCGAGATAGACAATCGTTCAACAAGTTTTGTGTGCAGGTGTTTGTAGCGTTCGGTAGGTGGCGGAGTAGTAATAATGTCTTATACTTCAGCCGCGTAACGCGTATTAAGCTGAGCAACAACATAATTAAATTTAGTTTCCTCACTTGTTATTCCCGAAATTGCAAACTGTGAGTCCACTTGAGAAAACCAGAAACTTGGTCTTTCGGCCCAAAAAGGTGGCAACTTAACTGCAACGCGGTTTACTGAAGCCGTTGGATATTGCTGTACCTGTAGAGCTGCAAGGCGAGCGTTTTCTTGTCGTAACGCCTGCACCTGGTTGCGTAGTTCTTCTTCGGCCATACTTATTTATCGTCGAGGTCACCAATGTGGCAATTAAATAAATAAATTACCAACTCACAATTACTAAGTAATAACGTTTATTACATTTAATAATAAATATTTATACAAAAGTAAAACTGTGTTAAAGTAAAGAAAATATATATACAACGAGCGAGTAACTGACTCAATGTGTCGCGACGAAATCCGGAAACTGAACTGTGTCGAGGGCGAAGCCGCTTCAGCCTTATATACCTTCCCGGGTTGTATCTTGAAGATTCTCGTTGTTTGGGGTGGTCGAACATTCTAGAATATTTGACCACCACGTATATTTTCCCGTGCGTTTGATAGAGAATGTTCGCGATGCTTGGGCGATCGAATATTCTAGAACATTCGACCGCCCACAAGCCGGTGAAAACGCCCGAGGAATAAAATCGGAATATTTCGGGGCGTGTGGAAGAGAAAATAAGCGCAGGTTTTCATTGAAAAAACGACGGAGAAAAGTTAGTGTTTTATATAATAGGAGATTATATATTTATATATAATAAAAACTAATAAATCTAGATTTAAGATTCTCAAACGAAATTATGTACTATCATGTTCCTCTAAAGTTATAAATGAAAAATACCTAATATTATATTTTTAATATACAAACATAATATGTAATGTAAAATCGTAGCCAATTTCTCATATCAGTAAATAATTTTGTTGGAACATTCTTGATTAGAGATGGTTACCGAAAACTATAATCAAAAACTATGTCTATGAATATAAAAAGAACAGGCTTATAGCTTTTTCTGTGGTGGTGTGAAAGTTTATCTTATGATTTTTTTTCTAAAATAATAATAAATTATTATTAACATAATTTTAATAATGTAAGTATAATATATAATATCTTATACTTGTATATAAATAATTTTTTTGTGGATGCTAATCTAGAATATAATCAACTAAGGAGTAAGTAATTTTTCTCAATTAAGTTATGTTTGATTGAATATAGAATTATAAATAAATATCTCATTTTTATTATGCAACTTTTATATTTTTAATTAATGCCGATATCATGAATTAGATCGTGCAATGAAGTCGTTGGCCCCGTATAATATAAATAAGATATCATGAATATTTTTTTTTTCTGAATCAACTTTTCAGGACGAAGGAATCGAGTGGTGGTCTTAGTGTAAAGATCATTATTGATGATTAAATATTGCTCTATACATATATAGTAATATGTAATATTTTAATTTGTCAATTTAGTGGTTTTCATAGATTACATAGATACATTTTTATTTAGTGCAATATAATCCATTATTCTTTTCGGTTTTTGGACAGAACTGGAATGCTAACTAAGGGTAAGGGCTTTTGCGTGATAACGTTTGACCTCACGTGGCATGCGGCACAAAAACGCTTTTGTATAAGTTCGATTGAGATATTCTCCCCCACCCCCTACAGTTATGACCTTTCCCCATCGAACTATCACTTGTTCACCAACTTAAAGACACAATGGGTAGGAAATTCCTGAATTCAGACGAAGAAGTGAAGATTGCAGTGAAGGACTATTTGAAAAAAGAGGTTGATGGAGGGTTATATGACGCTGGCATACAAAAGCTTCAAATCGACTACAAAAGTGCCTCGATATGAACGGCGATTACGTCAAAAATAATTTATAAATACTCGATATAATCATGTAAAAATATTTTTAATTAAACTCTTTCGATTTTTTTAAATTATGAAGACCTCATTTTTGGGACTAGCCTCCTAGTATAATGATTAATTTTTAGATTTAAAATCAATAATAGCTCATTTTATTCGGAACACGAATTTTGAGTAAAGTTAGATATAATACTATTTCTTGATGTATAACTATTCTCAGTAATTTTTGGTAGCATAATTTTTATTAAAAAAAACTATTGAAAAAATCTAAATATAAGAGAATGAATATACTCGTATACCTGTATAATATAGTAGCTGCAAATAAATTATCTCTGTGTAAAAAATAAAAACAATATTCAAATTTTTTTGGAACGTATACTTTGATAAGTACTTGGCTTATTTGAATTTGAAAATTATATTATTATTGAATAATTAGTTGAGTTAGCCCGGAGCAATGTATATGTATATGCGAAGCAGAATATACCAACGAAAAAACACCTTTATTAAACAATATTATTTGTATCTGCCATTTCTTCTAGATCCTCTTTAGATAATGCAATTACTTCTAGTTGTTGGCAGTTGGCACATATTACACAATTAAGGAATATCATCAATATTTAAACAGTTTTTGGTTAGACTATAATAGTTGGTAAATCAACAGTTGCCAAGTCATCATCTTGTGTATCGTTGTGTTTATATATCGAACGATTTATACAGGTAGATAATTTACTTAATCGATTCTAGTCAGTTGGAGAACTATCTCCTCCAACTGAATCGTTTACTGACGAATAAGTATGAAGACAATTTTCTTCGGATCGCGGATTATGATAAAATAGACGATTTCTCTATTCTTACCTATTCGAAGGGATTCGTCGAACCTTGAAGATTCATATGCCATGGCTAAATCTAGTGTTTGTAACGCCACTCGTTTCCGTTAACGTGAATGGCGTTTATATTTAATATGATTTTGGGCCAATTTAATTCTGATTTATTTTATATATTTATTTATGTATTATTTTCATTTAATTTATGATAATTACTACCTTTATCAATAATGAGGTTACACATTATTTATTTTCTATGTATTAATTACAAAAAAATAAATGTTTAAATATCTATGAATTAGTAAATCTACATTTTATTTTTAAAATACATTTTAAAATTGTTTAGTTATTATTGTAAAGGCTGTGTGTTGTTTTAATAATTAAGTTATATGGTTGTATAAAATCTGTGCACTGAATGTTTATTTATTTTAATTTTATAATTTAGTTTATTTAACTGAAATAATAATATCCAACAAAATTAAAAAACATATTATTAATACGTTACATCATGTTATTGATTTAAATAATGATATTATCTTTATTTATTAAAATTATAATTACTTTGTAAATGTCAATCTAGAAAATACAAGAAATGAAATAATAAGTAAGTAATTTTTCCCAAATAATTTTAATTTATTAAATATAAAATTATAAATATATGTTAATTGCAATAATTTCCGTCCCGAGTATATTAGATGAAAATATTTTTCTAATATGTATTTAACGTTTAATTTTTTGAAATATTTGACGGTATTATGAAATATATCATGCATTTTATTAATTGGTGTCATATAATAATATATATATATTTGTGTTTAATGAACCAGAGTAAAATAGATTATCTGGAGACAAATAGTGGAATTAGATATAACCGTTATGTGTTTAATAAAACCATACACGAAGGTTTTGCCTACAGTGATGTTTATAGAGTAATAAAAATTCAGGGAAAGAAATAAATTGAATCCAGGTTCATTGAAAAGAAAAATCCGTTCATAGAAGTGCTACCGAGAAAGTAACTGTGGAATATAGGAGAAGAATGCCTACAAAAGGTAATAACATGGCATTTACTTAAATCCATGTTAAAACTTAGCCACTGTACTCGATAGAAAAAATATTGAGTTTTAATTGGATAATGTGATGGCTATGGGTATTGCACATTTTTAGATAGATACTCATATCATTATTGAATAGAAGGTTTTTTTGAATCACTTGGCACTTACTTATTCAATTAACGGCTGCATCCAAATAGTTTGCAGCATTTAAAATGGATCTTTCTGAATCGCATGCAGTGTTTAAGATCGGTTTGACCATAAACAAATAAATAAATAATTAAAAACAGAAAAAAATTCTTTAAAAATGTATGTAAATTAAAAAGTAGGGTACATTTGTATTTTATGGGACGCTTTTTTTTTCATTTTTTTCTATTGCGTTTTTACGTATTTTAGAAGAGTGTGAATACATTTTTCTGTATTATATAAAACAATAAAGTTATAGTCGTGTTTTCGTATAAAAAATTCCGTTTTAAACAATCATAGACTTTTACCATAGTACATGATACAAATGTCCGTTTACCAAAAATGATTACTACAAATTACGAGTATTAGTATTTTAATTTTTAATATAGGTTCACGTGCCTTAATTTAGTGCGGCGGCAGTGGCATGACTATTGCTAATCAGTATTTATACATCCATTACAATAAAATACCTGTCACGGCGACACAGTCATCTATACAATATTGTGGTGATGCGGCGGGTACCACCACAAACACAGTTACCATTTTTCATTTTGTATAAATTATTATTTATTGTATTGTGATTTATTTATATATGTTCTTTGTTCCAATCGATCTTTTCCCTCTCTATACAACGCGCATCCCCGTTCCGTTCTCTCGTCGCGTCCACCTCCCGACTTCTTTTCTACGCGTTTGCCATAAACGTTCCGCATCTTTTCCGACGTCGAATTATTTTATTTATCGTGTAATTATTCATCTATTTTTTCATCTCATTTTAATAAAATCATTTTACGAACTTCTCGAATTCTTCTTTGTTTTTTCGTGAATAACCGTTATTATACACTACTAGTATATTTCTTATTAACGGGTAAAACACTGGACATTTATCAATGTGCATTTTCTAATTTATTAATAAAGATGAATAACTTAAACTTGACTTTCTGGCCCAGAATTATTTATGTCGACTTTGAACAAGCAATTGTAATCATCCTGTAATTTCAATTTTTTCCTAATGCAAAAAAAAGGTTTTCGTTTACACCTAGGTCAAAGTATATAGAAAAAATGCAATATATCAGTTTGAGCTCAATTTATACATTAAAAAAAAAACAAAAATAAGAATATTCTTAAAATTATTTTTTGTACTTTCATTTAAAAAAAAAAAAGTGAAGTAGATGATTATTTTACAGATGATATTATAGAAATATAACTTAATGATAATCAAATACACGCATTTTGTAACTATTTTTTATCAACATATGTGATTCCCAGTAGTTTATTTCCACCATTACTTTGGGTAGAATTTTCTAGTAGTAAGTATAACGCGTACAACTGTTTGTTACAACGTGCTTGTGATTCATCCCATTCAAAGTTGAATAATATGCTTTATACACCGCATCTTAATATTTTCCCATTAATTGGTGTTTTTGATCAAATGTTATGAAACGTATATATAAAAATAATAATATATGTTTTCTATTTATTTTGCTTCTACTTTTAATCCTCCTCTTTCTCTAACATCTTCTAATACAGCTTTGCGTAACTCGCCACCTTTTGATCTTCTGTTCAACATATTTTTCTCTCCTCGTGATACTCTCTGTGCTCTAAACTCCTTACATAATATATTTTCCTATGGCCCAGATGGTATTTCTGCTCACTGTCTATATAATTATCGCCATTTAATTATGTATTCTGTTTTTATATTATTTAAGCGCTCAATAGACGAGGACATTTTTCCCAGTATTTGGAAAATATAGAATATAACACCTATTTTTAAATCTGGTAATCCATCCAATATAGAAAACTACAGACCAATTTTCATCTGATCTCATTTAGCTAATTTGTTTGAATTATTACTTTACAATCAAATAAAAAGAAATCTGAATCAATCATATATTAATTGATGAATAGCATGGATTTAGGACAGTTAAATCAACTGTCTCAAATTCTTTAATTTTCTCAACTTATATTTTAAATACTTTAGAGAAGAGAGAACAAGTTAATATAATTTTTACAGACTTCTGGAAACCTTCTTTTAAGAGAGCTCGGGTTGCTAGGCCTTGGTAACCCTCTCCTTTCCTGGTTTAAGTCTTACCTAATTAATAGGAAACAATTTATAAAATTATCTGGCTCTACGTCAAATTTGACTAATGTGTTATCCGGTGTCCCTCAAGGTACGCATTTAAGTCTTCGTTTTTTATTGTATTTGTAAACTCAATTGGCATATGACTTAATATGCTTAATTTCTCCTTTACGCAGATAACATTAAAATTTACTTCAGTATTCATTCTCCAAATAGCTGCCTTGTACTTCAATCTGAACTAGCTATTTTTTATTCTTGGCTATAACATTTAAGGCTTGCCTACGTTAAATCTCGATAAGTGTCATATCATGTCTTTCTTCAGAAGTCATACTCCTATCCTCCACCAATATTTCCTAAATAATTTTGCTCTTGAACGTGTTTTCCTTTATAAAAACCTCGGTGTCTACTTTACTCCTTTATGGGTTTGTGTTTAAGTTAGGTAAAATATGAGTACACTAATAATAACCAATGTAAATATTATATTAATGATATTTATAATCATAATAATATTTATTACATAAAACAACATTAATATTAAATAAAATAAAATAAATGTAACTGTAGTACGTGACTGTAGTACACAAGACTTGAGACGACGCTAGAATGACTGAACGAATGACTGATGGTGTGGCGTTTTATAAAGACCGTAGAATATTCCTGTGGCATCAACAAGGCATCTTCGAGAACATTTTCCCGGACACGCGGCAGTGGCTATGCAGTACATAGAATATTGGCTAAGCTGTTCTAGAATATTCGCGGGCGCTCACCAACCTTATTAAAATTTTTCTCATCATATTAACATTATTATTAGTAAAGCTCTTAAGGTTTTAGGTTTTTTTAAACGAAACAATGAATTTTTAATTTTTATAAATAACCAAAAATTTTAAATATTACTTTTTAAAAATTAATTGCCATATTAATTAAGTACTAAAATACATATACAGCGAAAGTATATAATTTAAATGCATGTATTCGATATATAAATAACACTATTATTTAAATTTTTTTGATTTGATTTAACATGTATCTGCAATGTTTACAGAGCATCAATGTTTGAGTAAGTAAACTTGAAATATTTCAATTATATACATTGTACTAATAAATAAATTATACAATTGTTCAAAATTATGAAGTATAATAATTAATAATAATAAGCTTTACTAGTTTCCTCATAATATTTGTTGGTGTTTTACAATATTCGCTTGAATTTAATTTTTACTGTGGTTCATCAATATGTATGATGAAATTAGCATGAATTTATAATTCTGTATTATCAGTTATCCATTCTACCATTTTAGAAAACAGACTTGATAGGTACTTGTAATTGTGATTATCGAAACAGAAAATCTGCTTTGATATTATTGACGAATATATGTGTAAAACAGTAGATGTTTGCGTAATAGGTAACACTGACAAGTGTTATCATACATTTATTGTCATTTTAGATTCTGAGCGTAGCGAGGGAGCTAGTGGTTTTACAATGATGTTTATTTTATTTATTTTTTATTTTTCTGTAAACACTTTTTCTACCAGAAGGAGTGCTACGATTTTTACAAGTTAACTTGGTTTCCGAAAGCAAATTACATCTAGTTGGTACTTTTGAGAGGTCGTTTTTCGATATTATCAATAGTTTTTGAGTAAGGTGAAACTACGAAAAAATAAGGAAAAAACGGCAAATATACGATTTTGTCAAATCAAGATTTTTCATTTCTTCGTAATTTCGAAAAAAATTACTTGAAAATCTTGAAATTTACATCGAATATTTAATTTAGTAATATATTTACGTTGATTAAGTTTTTTTTTGATATTTTTGCAATTTTGGGCTATTTATAGACATTTTAGATTTCGAGGTTTCTAAGTCCTAAAAGGGGTAATTTTGGGTTTTGAGGCCTGAACATTTTATACAGCATTAAATATACGTTACTCTAAATAAATTCAAAAAATCTCGAAAATCTGTATTCACAATTTTTTTTTATAGTCATTTTAATTATTTCGACAAAATGCCCAATATTGAGGTATTCAAGTCCAAATAAATGGGAAAATGAGATTTTAAGACCTGAAAAAATTTAGTATAGTGTTAGTCGTGCATAAATTTAACTAAATAAAAATAAACCGACGGAAAAAAAGTATTATAAGTTCTGAGCGTAGCGAGGGAGATAGTGGTTGTACAATGATGTTTATTTTATTTATTTATTTATTTTTTTTTTTTCTGTTAACACTTTTTCTACCAGAAGGAGTGCTCCGGTCTTTACAAGCTTACCCGGTCGGCGCATGTCCATAGTAACTTTTCACCAATGAAATTGCTTCATTTTCCTTCTACATTTCGTTTAAAAAAAAGCGGGAACAAAATTTGATTTTGTAGTTTTGTGCTATATTATAATAGAGTATATTAGACTTATTACTTAATATAAAATATGTTATACCTACTCATAATACATAATTCAAGATTATAACTTGTATTTATTGACTATAATAAATGCAAGTATGCTTAGTATATTTGGCCAAATACCTATATTTGGTTATCTATGTTTATTTAATTATGTTACTATTGTATAGATGATTTTTATATACAACAATTAAATCAATGAGTTCTTACAATAGTTTGTTACCTAGTTTTCAAAAACCAATTTGGGCACTAAACTTTAAATAAAATATACTAAATGTATGTTTGAAAGTAACAGTTATGTACTTAAATTAAATTAATCTATTCTAAATAAATATTATATTTTACAGTATAGAGAAGGTAATACTAAAAACAAATTTTTCTACGATTATTATTTTGATATAATGTTAAACATACTGAACTACATAATTAGTATTAATAGCTATGTATTGCGACGACCGTTTAATTTAGTTTAATGGCATGGTTGAGGGTACCAAGCATTTTCTTTTTTAAATGAAAAAAAAGTATCAGTCACATAATTTTGGCACCTATCTAATTTTGTTCCGGGCGCCACCATTACATACGGGTAATGGAACCGTTATTATTTTATTAGTAAGTATAGGATTCTTTTAATTAAAATAACATTTAACCAGAGTTCATG
>JAIPRL010010154.1:0-16133 GCA_025469235.1 Pemphigus obesinymphae
ACCAGAAGTTATTCATGATGTTGGTCCACTTACTGGATCAGAAATAATCTGGAAGGACTTTGATACGCGAGTTGATGCACTATATGGTGGTTCAAATACAACTGTGGCAGGCATTCTGGAATTGGATAGGTATATAGCTGAACCACTTTTAAAACGGACCGAGGATCCATTAGTTTGGTGGAATGAACGGAAGTTGATATATCCAAGGTTATACCAGTTAGTCCGACGAAGATTGTGTATTGTAGCTACGTCAGTTCCGTGTGAGCGCATATTTTCGAAGGCAGGTCTGGTGTTGACAGATAGGAGATCAAGGCTCACAACTGAAAAAGTAGAAAAATTAATCTTTCTAAATCATAATTTAGAATAAATATTTTATACTTATTTTTGAATTTTTTACAATATTATATAATTTTTACAATTTTTTTTTAATCTAAATTTGTTCCTAACTTTTTAACTATATTATTTTTTTGACTATTATTATTTTGAATTTAAATGTGTGCTGACAAAATGTTTTGACTATATTATTTTTTTAATCTGAATGCAGACATGTAAAGTATTCGAATAAAAGTATTTAAATACTATTTTTGTATTCGAATACTATTTTGAATTAAAATATAATTGAGAACTTGCGACTGTTTATAATATATATAAGTTATTAACTACATAAAGTATATATTTTTTTAGGTTTATTCACTGTTAATAAAATTAAATTAAAATCAATTTTTAAAAGCACAAAATGCTCTGTAATTTATGAAAATTATAATAATATTTATTAAAGTAATAATTTACCTGTACTGTGTTTCCATATTAATTTCCACATTAATTTCCATTAAGTGGAATAATCTAAGACCGTGATTTCAACCATAAATAATATCATAGAATTGACAATATAAACAAATAATATAGATAATATTATATCTTATCATAAAATAAAATTAACGAAAGAGACGAACCGATGATAAGAATTACGAATAAATAGAAGAGACAACCGATGAGGCGGACGAACGACAAAAGAGACGAGTCGAAGAAATGAACGGAATAATCGACAATGAGAGATGACCCGATGAGTCGGACGAACGACGAAAAGAGATGAGTCAATGAAATGAACAGAATGACTGACAATGAGAGACGATCCGATGAGCCGGACGAACGACGAAAGAGACGATCCGAAACGAAATACGAACGAAATGTGGTAACACTGACCGAATCATTTTAAAATATGATTCAGTCGCGATTCGGTCACTTGACTGATTCGGTCTTTTCGATTCGTTCGGTCGCGATCGACCCACCTCTACCATGGAATCTGATTTTCTGTTAAAAAATCATCCAATAAACCGAAAATTTGAACCCCTATCGTATTAGATAGAAGTGGTTTACAAAATAAAAGATCTTCCTCAAAAGAGTTCATGTTTACGTAACGAACGAACACCAATAGCACAGCAAGACCAGCAATATCAGTTGATTCGTCAATTTGTAGTGTGAATTTTGTGTATTTAATACGAGAGACAAGTGTTTCTGATACGTTGCTAGCCAAATCTTCAATTCGCCGTGCAACAGTATTATTTGACAAAGGAATTATGTATAAATGTTTGACAGATTTGTCATCAAACATACAAGTTACTATATCAATAACACGTGGTTTTATGAGGGTCTCCGCAATGGTATGAGCTTCGCCTTTTTGAGCTATACGGCAACTCACCATGTAGGAAGCTTTCAATGCGTTTCCATTATCGGTTAGAACATGCTTTTTTATTTTTTTTTAACAGCCAACAGTTTAGAGCGCTTTCGTTTGAAAAAATCGAGTGGTTTCCCATCATGATCTGGGTGGACCTTTTCATAATGACGACGTAATTTTCCGGGATACATAGAGCTGTTATGAAAAACTTTTGAACAAATTACGCACTGTAGCTGGCCATCGTTTGTTTCTATGAACCCCATCTCCAAAAAACTTTCATCGTATTTACGTTTTTTTGGACGTTCTTGGCACAGAGTCACCAGTATTTGGCGGTAGTGTACTACTCATACCTTGAGAAGTAGGACTATTATCATTAACTCCGTCTTCGTTGGTTATGCTTTCTTCTATATTAGAACAAGATGACTCTGTAGCAGGCGTTTTATTAATAGACCCACTTTTCAACCAACGGTCAATGTTTAAAAAAAAACAAACGTATGTACAAAAAAAAATAGTTCTTTACGAAAATACGTGTTAACGCTTAAAATATCGACCACAGACTGAAAGTACGAGTGATACGATTAAATTTAATGAACGTCGCCAATTCGAAGAAGTCGTGCGTGTATAATGTTAACTGAATTTATTCGGCCTATGTCATTTATCTTAATCGATACCGATACCGATTAGAAACACTGTATTAAATATACCGAGTGTACCAAGTAATTTTATACGTAAAACAATATTTTTTTTTAACTACAATAAATTGTAAATATTTATTTTCATTCTCGGATGAGCCGCGGTGCCCCTGAAATAAGCTCGCGGTGCACAGGTTGGGGACCGCTGTATTAAACTAATCTTGTAATACGTGTTTTTTCATTCTCTTCGTATACATAAATAGTTACCGACATTCTTTGTAAATTTACACATTATATTTTATAATTACTTTTCCCAAATGTCACAAATAAAGTCAATCGTAAATATCCCGAACGAGTTATTTATTTATGAATTTCATCATTTGTGGGTTGACTATCATCCTTGACTTCTCCTGTCAGTTCACCGCTATTAGCATTCAACGCGTCTGGCAATCCTGCGGGATTGGTGCCAGACTCCGGGTTCCACGTGAGACCTAAATCGGCCGTCAAGGTCATCTAGTTGTGTCCATCACGGGATCTCGGACCTAAGTCAACCAATCACCGACCACAGCCAAGTGTAGTTTTTAAGCACTTTCATATTTTGTTCTTGTATAAAAATTAAACTGTTTCTTAAGGTCCTTTCACACATATCCGATCCGAGTCCGATCCGTCAAGGCATCCGTTTACTCGGAAATATAAACTTGCTGTTTTCCAGTGCATATGTTCACACACGTCCGATTCGGGCTTTCCGAGCTCTATCCAACTAAAAAAATATTGTCAGTGACCGATTTTCGTCCGAGCTCGGTCGGTTTGTTTTTGACGGAATGATGTCGGATCGGACATGTATGAACACGTTTCGACTGGTTTGTTCAGTATACTACGAAATCTATTATATTGGCTTACGTTTGTTGTCAATATTAATTTTGTCATATGACACTGTCAAGTACATTTCATCATGGACAATGAGAAATTAATCGAACTAATAAGAAGTCGTACTGAATTGTATGAGTTAAGTAATTCTAAGTATAGTAACAGTACTTGGAAAGAAAAAATATGGAAGGGAATTGCAGGAGAATTAAATCAAACAGGTAAATCAATGTTTTAATTGTGTTACTTTGTATTTTATTTGAAATAACATGGTCATGATTATATGAATGCATGTATAATTTTATTATTAAATTATTTATTAAATACTGTTATACTGGTAATTATTATTATTTTATATATTAATTTATACAAAATATAAACTTAAAATTTTGCTATATTAATAACTAATATTATAGTTTTTAGTTTTAACTGATTCTATCCTATATATCCTAAACGTTTATTCTATAGATATATAAAAACTAAGTATTATTTTGCCACGGTATTGAGCCTTGTGGGGTTAAAAAAATCTTTATAAATATCTCTGATATAAAAAGCCTTCCGTGTTGCATTTCCTCCTTGAACAGGAATATTTGTTAAAGTAGTGGGACTTAAATTACCTGCATTAGATTGTATATTATCACGTATATATGTAAGTTTACCATCGTATTTTTTAATAAAATTATGAAGTACGCATATACCTAGTTAATATTATAACATCGACATTTTCTGGTTTGGCGATAATTCGTCTATTATATATTCGGAATTTTTGTGATAATATTCCAAAGGCGTTTTCTACGACTCTTCTTGCGCGACTAAGTCGGTAGTTGTATATTTTTTTTTTTCATTATTATCAAGCTGTTTACCGGGATAGGGTCTAAAAGTATGTTTTTAAAGGGAATGCTTCATCACCAATTACAACATATGGTACTTCATTTGTAGTACCAGGCAATGCTTCTTTTTCTGGTACATCAAGTTTATTTTGATCAAATCCTTTTCCTAACTTCGAATGACTTAAAATACCTCCGTCGCTATTTTTCCATAACTTCCCACGTCCACATATATAAAGTTGTAGTGAGCGTCGACTAGGGCTAATAAAACAATAGAAAACGTTTTCTTGTAACAAAAAAATTGTGAGCCACTGTTAGGAGGAGCTTGAATTGTTACGTGTTTCCCATCGATTGAACCTGTGATAAAAGTTTAGTTAATAAGAATAAATAGTTTTAACATTTTTGTAAATCATTATTATTATGAGTTTTGGTAATTAAACAAAATAAGTGGTATAAATTAATGATCATGTATAATTATTTAAATAAAACAGCACCTAAACAATTTGGAAAATTCCAACAAGTCCAAAATTCTGAAGCTATTTCCTTCCATTTTTGTTTATTTGGCGCTGCCATAACTTCATGCATAATTATTTCAATAATTGCATTACACACTTCAATAATAATGTCATATACTGTGGAAACTCCCAAACGGTAACTAAATGAAATAGTTCTCATTGAGTCTCCGGTGGCCAAGTACCTATAAAAAAAAGTATAAAATATTAAATAATAACTGTTGTTCGATAAATAACTAGAAAGTGTAATGCAAAAATCTGAAAATATATTATACCATATGTAATTTGCGATTCAACAAGAGCTAAGTAAAATATTCTGATATCTTTAGGTGGTAGAATATCACGAAGTTGTTTGATTATATAAATTAATTTTTTTCAACTTATTACAAACAGATGTAATTTGATTTTTCCCCTTCATATCAGAGCACATTTCAATAACTAGATATTTGAAATTTTTAACTATATTGATTGATTTGCAATGACATAGGTTTGAAATCTGACATGTATTATCGTGGATTTTAATTGAATTTAAGATCGGTAAAGTGGGCTCAGTGAGAGAATGTAATATATTAGCTGATTTTTCAAAATTTAAAAATAAGTTATTAACACCTAACCAGCTATCAATGGTTTTAAGGTCTGTCTCAATATTATTAAAAACCTCGTTCCATGTATTAGCTTTGCAAATTAGTGCAGTATCATCGGCGTAGCATATTACTTGGACTTTTTAAATTAAATGTTTTTATATCATTTAGTTGGATATTAAATAAAATAGGAGATAACGTTGTACCTTGTGGAACTCCACATTTTATTGACAACTCATTACTGATGGAATCATTAATTTTTACCATTTGTTTCCTATTATTAAGATAGGATGTAAAAAGAGAAAGAGCGGAAGCAGATATTCCAATACTATTCATTTTATTTAAAAGTATGTTATGATCTACTGTATCAAACGCTTTGGTTAAATCGAGATAAATAGTAGCGCATTTTTTCCCTTCATCTAAGACAGTATATATAGTTTTAGTGACATTGGCTATAGCTTGATCAGTGCCCTTACCTGGTCTGAATCCAAATTGATATTTAAAGAATAGATTAGTTGATTCTAGAATGTCTAGTAACCACTTTTTTATTATTTTTTCGAATATTTTTGCTATATTTGAAATTACTGAAATTGGCCGGAAGTTACTATATGATGTAGTTGGACCTTTTTTGTGTATTGGTGTGATTATGGCTACTTTAAAGTTATCTGATATTAGGTTTTGAGAAATACATAGGTTAAAAATGTGACATAAGGGTATACAAAATATGGTATCATGTTTTTTTAATAAATCAGTTGTAATTTTATCAATTCCAGGAGATGACCCATTTTTCAATTTGGAGATTGCTTTTAATATTTCTTCTGTAGTTATAGTTTCAAATTTATTTAAGGAAGGCTTATTTTGAATTTCTGTATTATTTAATTCAAATGGAGTAATAAAGGGGGTGTTTTCAATTTTACGCATATGTAGTTGTGCAACTAAATGCCACGTTAGCAAAATAATTATTAAATTGATTAGCTAATGTACTATTTTGTTTATTTAAATCTGTTGTATCATTAATTAATTTTATTAAGTTTTCAAAATGATTTTGTTTTTTATTTTTTGCAATTATATCTTTGATTATTTTCTATATAAGTTTTATATTATTTCCTGAATTCAATATTTCGGTTTTGTAGTATGCTATTTTAGCGTCTTTTATTACATTGGTTAATTTGTTCCTAAATCTTATGTAATAGCTTTTTAAATTCTGATTTAGAGGAAATTTTCTAACTTGTATATGTAAGCGATCTCTTTGTCTGATAGAATTAATAATTGCAGTTGTGGCTCATGGCTATAATTTTTTAGTTTTAGATGAAATAGTTATTTCTGTTGTGGAGTTTTTTTTTAGTTTATTTATAGTTTCAACCAAGTAGTGTAAGACTAAATTGACATCATTAAAATCATATATTTCCGACCAATTATGATTTTGAATCTGATTAGTTAGCTTAAAGTCATCAATTTTTAGGATTTTCAAGGGGTTCGGACTGTTATTATCTGATAAGTTACCTATACTAAGAGTCGTTGGGTTTGTATGTACAATAATTGGTAACAGATTATTATAGGATTTTGTTTTTAAAAATATGTGGTCTATACAAGTTTTCGAGGTAGGTCTGGTAATGTTTTTGATTAACGTTAAAAACCCAAGCTGTGCCATCATAAGCGAATAGTCTTCTTTAATTTTTGAGGGTTTAAGCAGATCAATATTAATGTCATCCAATATAATTTTATATTTAGCGGTTATTAAGGTAGATCTGTCTAATATGGTATCATTTAATAATTAATTCATTTAGAGCAGAATAAACGTTACTATTGGATGATCTGTACAGTGAGTAAATCAGAAAATCAATTTTTGATTTTTTGAAGACAATTTCTAGGGCTGTTATATTCTGAACGTTGAGTTCTGATATCGAGATAACATGTAATGTATTTTTTAAATAAATTACGACCCCATCGTTTTTATTTTTATTACGCTCGGATGCATGAACCGTATAACCATTCATTTGGAAATTATTAATTGATATACCTTCCAAACCTAGCCAAGCTTCAGTTAAAATAATTACCTCAAATTTTGTTTCAATATTATCAAGAATAATACATAATTCATCAAAGTGTTTTTGTATACTGCAGATATTCATTGTAAATATATTTATTGCATTTTGATTATACATTACGACGTCGAGATTATTATACATGCATTCGATTTCGTTCAAATCGATGTTGTTATCAAGAACTAATGCACTATCGGTATTATAATTAGTGTTCATAAGGTATAGTGAAATAATCATGACATGAAAGACCCATATAGTAATGTACTGGTTTGAAGTAAAATGAATAATTATAAATATTATAATATTATAAAATATAATTATAAAGATAATTAATGTGATAATTATTTGTTAATAACCTGGGTAATGATTTGAAATAGACGTTCACTAAGAAGACCATCTTTCTGTTTATGTAATTAGGGAATAGCAATTTAAGCTTTAGACAATACAATAATAATTTTGAATAGTGTGTGTGTTTACATAAAAATATTAAATAGATATAATCATTAATAAATGGTAAATGATTTTTTTTACTGGTAATGTGAGAATATGATTTAACAAATAAGAAACAAATTAGTTTAAATGAGTAGAGTTTGATTTTAAATTATGAATTACCTCTTCATTGAACACGTTAATTATTTTCTCTGACTCATTTTTGCGGAGGAAAATCTGTCCGTTTTTAGTCCAGACGAATTTAAAGTTGAATTGTTTGCGGAAGTCTCTAGCTTATTTGAATAGAAAACTGCTTTTTGATCTTAAATTTTCTCTTATGTAAATTGACACATGAGGTTCAATAAAAATATTCTTTGTAGAGAGATTCCTTATTATTTTACGAGAGTCTAATATTTTTACTTTGTCTTGGTGATTTGTAAGTCCAACCACTATTGTTCTAGTACGATTATCTTGTGTTCGTCCAACTCTTTGACAGTCATTAATCATAGGGTCTGTAATTTTAATATTAAGTTGTATACCGATGGCTTTTACTATTTCATAACAATTTTCCAATTTATTTTCGGGAACACCGTCAATGACAATTTCAAACAACGTTCAAGGATTTCAATTTTGTCTTCTAGAGTGTTGATTTGAGTTTTCATATTTTGGTTGTCTGTTATGATTTTATCAATCATTAATTTTTTTGTTTACAAAATCGAAATTGATTTCAGTTTCTTTTTTAAACATTTCAAAACTATCTTTCAGTTGTAATATAATGTCCTTAATAACTTGTATTAACAAGTAACAAGTAAGACTTGTATTTTCATCATTAATTTTGTTATCTATTCTTAGAGAAGCTCTTTTTTCTGTTGAACATTTGTTGCATCTCCAGTATGAGCCTTCATCGTTATAAAATGTAATGTCTTCTTTTGTGAGTTTTTGGCATTTTGCATGCCATGGTAATTTGCAATCATTGCAAGATATGGATAAGGATCTTGTTGTAATAATAGTAGAACAGCTATTACACATAGACATTATGAATTGATTATGTACTTAATTAATGGGATGTTGGTGTTAATTAATATAGGAATAAAATACGCGAGCACAACAATATCGATATAGCACTAAACACAGCCGCACTGGTCGGTACCGCGATGATAACTGAAATTTTTGATTTGATTTAGATATTGATAGATATAGGGATTTTGATTCAGTTTAGTTTAAATTACATCAACATTATAATATTTAAATTATATATCCACTTATATCAATATATTGACCTCATAAAATGAAATATAATTCTAAATATAAATAATTTGAAGTTTATATTTTGGTTTTATATACTATATAGGTAACTAAAGTTATGTTACTTGTACATACAAAAATAGTGTAATAATATTACTTTAAACATGTTTTTAATAGAAAGATATACTTATTACCTAACTATGACTAAATTAAAAATATTGAGCCATGTACTTACCAATATCTAAATGAATAAAAAAAATTTAAAATTAGTAAAATAAGTACCTACTTTCTAATAATATTACCATTTTATTGCATGTACCGTTGAATAATAAAGAATAGTTTTATTCTTAACCACCCATTAATGGACCCGGTAGTTAAAATTGATTTCCAAGGAACGTTTATGACTTTACTTAATTTTGGTTAATTTAATGCTTTTTTCTTTAGCATTTTTATTTTTTTATTTTTTGAAATAAGAGTATTGTAATCATTCGGGGACAAAATTTCAAATGTAAAACTACAATAATACAAATATAACTAACAATTTAAACATATTGTTAAAAACAAAAAGTACCTAATCATTTCTATGAATTAGTAGGTTTTTATATATATGCAAAATGCAAAAATATATGAAAAGATTGGGTGAATTTATACTTACATTTAATAAAGAAAAATATTTGTGTGTACTGTGCAAGTATATAGAAGTATATAGAAATTATACTTATTTTTAACAGTGGCTCTCGAAACATAAATATTGGAAAGTCTTTTTTTATTGATTTTACCTCATCTAATTTACCCTTAGAGGTTTGATTCCATAACATCCATATTGTGCAAGTTACACTTTTTGTAAGCTTATAACTCTGGTGTATGAGGTGTTATTTATATTATGCAAGTATGTAGGAACCTAATTAACAATATTAATTTAACATATATAAAGAATAAAATGAAAAAATATGAGTGCATAAAGTAGATATTTACAAATCTTTATATTATGATATATTTATTATATAATACAGTATAAATATAACGAATTGTATTATATTTTTATATAATATATATAATTAAAATATGCATATTTTTTGAGGTTTAATAGAATGTTAAAATCCATTAATTATTATTCATTTACAAGTTCATTTGTAAATAATATTTATAATATAAAAACTACATGTTATTTAAAATGCTGTTGGAAATGAAAAATCGTTTTTTTTAGTTCCCTTAAAGATACTACAAGGCAAGAAATATTTGCTATAATAACCAGTTTTAAAATAATATATTTCTTTTTTTTCAAGGTGGACTCTGTGGATTGAAAAATGTAATTCTGTTTGTTTACCAACCACAGATACAAGTAATCTTGCAAAAAATTATCAGTCATGTTCACTACATTTTGAAAATAATATGTATATATTATATCAAAAGAATAGGCTTTTTCCACTTGCAGTAGGTACCGACTTTTTTAAAAGTAAGTTATAGAATAATTATTATTATAAATTACTATTACTATTATGAATTATTATTAATTACTTTTATATATATATATATATATATATATAACAATACATTTGTTATTAGTATTTTATAATGTAATGTATATTTCTTCTTCTGTTCATGCTACCGGATACGGGTGTTGTTTAAACTAATTTAATTGCTTTGTTGCTAATCTTGTGCACTGTCAAATGTTTCACGATCAAGACATTACTCTTCCATACTTTTGTCTTTTTGATTTTTCCCATCATAATTGACTGGAGAATATTGCACCTAAGACCACCAGTGTTGGGAAATAATGCGTTAAATTTCCAAAAAATTAACTTGAACTATACTCTACTTAAAATGATATCAGTAGTTGACGGCCAACTTGTTCGCAGGGACGCGACTTCGTTTTGTGCTTTCGTCTCGAGGTCACCGTTTACGGAAGCTTCGTATCATTATAGTATTGACAACTAAAGTAAACACATATTTTAAAATGCATTGTGCCTACTCGGTGACCGTGCGATGTAGCATACTATTTCGTACGTCGCAGTAAATACCGTGGTCAACTTGATGGGGAAACCGGTTGACGTCATATAACTGAAGCTGACAAAAAAACCGTCCACTACTGATCTCAATTTTAATAGAGTATAGTTCTTATTTCTAGCACATCTGATTTTTCATTCTCCATGTCCATAGGATTTTCTATTACTATTCTGTAGCACTACATTGTAAATACTGCAAAGCCTGTGATCCAGTTTTCTATACTCATGGCAGTGTATTATTTTATTTCAAGTTAAAATTTATTATTTTAAAAATTATATACCTATTTTATTTTTTTAGATTATTTTGCGTCGTTATCAACAAGATTTGAGACATTATCAGACTCCAAGTCTTTGGTTATAAGGACTTAATATTTTACTGGTTCATATTTTCTATATAATTGATTCATGTAATATTTTATCTTTGAAAGTATTGTAAAACTTCAACAATTATTAAATACCTGACACATGCAATTTATTGTGTATATATTTATGATAATTATTACTTTGTATAGGTACCTATATAGTTTCAAGTACCTATTTTTATTTATTATTTTTTATTGATGTTGAAATTAAAGATATCCTACATAATTTAGTTATGTAACACTTGAGTAGACATTTTGTTTATATAAAGACAGTTGTCTAAGACTTAATTTATGTTTTCTATGATATTCACTATCCCATAAAGTATCATTATATGTAAAAGTATGTACTGTTTTGGTAAATATATTTTTAAATATATATTGTAATTGAATGTATATTATTTTTTATAAATTTATCTATATCTTATTAAAATTATTCAAGATTTCATCCTCAATTCAGTAAGCAATAGTACAATTCCTATAGAAATAAGGTAATTTATATAATTTATATAAAATAAATGTTGATCAAATCTAGTAACTAAGCTATTATTTATTATTTTGAAATTTCATTATTATCGTCTATAAAATTTTTATACTTGGCCTAGCTTACACCGTCCACTTGATACGCGTACTAAGAGTTTGATCTGCATTAAGTTTTCAATGTAAACAGGAGCGCATCAATATAGTCTGATACGCTCGAGCAATATGTATTAGACCAAATTTGACGTGCACCAAACAAATTTTCAGTACCCGGTTTTCACCAATTTTTTATTAATCTGGAACATACTAGCACAATGGAACTATACCCAAATAGGTTGCCTAAAGATTTCAATTATTGCCGAAAAATAAAGATGGCAAAAAACAAGTATTATCTTATTAGGTTGTATTAGTGTTTGTGTAAAAATTCTGATATGGTTTGTACACAGATTGGAATTAGATATTTTGATACACTGTGTAATTTTGCAATAGACATATGCTTGGCATCAAAAGTGTTTTTAACTTGAAACTAAAAATGTACAAGTTTTACCATGCCAAATTGTTAATATATTGTTGCAAAAAAGAGATGTCAGTGAACATGAATATAAAAAAATTACCAACAAAGAAAATAGCACAGTTATATTATCATGGAATTTAAATAATATTCATTAGATTGTAGCCATTATTGATTTTAGTAAAAAAAAATTTATCATCATGGATCCAATGAGTCCGGTTGACATTTATAGTAGAACAAGTAAAACGCACTTCAAGCAATTGTGCAAAGGACTAATAACAAAATGTGTCTACGGTGACCCAGAAGGTTTTCCATTGTTAAATTTGATTTCAAGTTCAATGGAAAATATTCCAATGCAGTATGATGGCCAAAATTGTGCAATTTTTGTTATATAGGTATAATGTGTTCATTATTGTTAGCAACCAAGTGGCGTCAGACATACTATACATATTTTAAAGGTCCATAAAATTACCTATCCAACGATAGTAGTCGCTAATTGCTCCGGCATTTTAAATGCGAGTAATGAATATATAAAAAAAGTACTTTTTTTACGTGTAACACCGCGATATTCGAAGGCCACCACTCGGTTTTTTCCAACTAGTGGTGTATTCCAGAAAATGGCGACGGACTTTTCATAGATAATAAATATAATATTTATTGTCTATGCGTATATTTTAGTTCGTTCGTGTTGTGGTGTTAGGTTGTTTCCACTTGATAAATTAATATTATGTAACATTCAGTTTTATACAAATTTATATAAAACAAAATTAAATTAAAAATGTCAATACTCTTAATAATTATTTAATTATTTTTACTTCCAATTTCAAACATTATCTATTCATTATCTCGGGTTATTACTATTTTTCAAGTAAGTATCTATGTAAATTAAATGAAAATGTATCTACGTAAAATGAACGAGGTATACTACGTTGAAAAATCATTTGCCCACTGGGGGTTAATTTTTGAACTTTATATTGGTATACTAATCATATTACTACACTAAGACATCATTTTTTAGTGGCACAAACGTATTTTTGAATCCTTGGTACATTGATATATTTTATTAATGTTTCCGATCGACTTAATAGAGTAACCACACACCACACTAATCGTGATTTTTGGTTGTTATTAGATATTTTAATAAAAATATAATGTGAGAAATAACAATACAATTAAAGTAGTGTTTACATTTTATTATTCCTATATACACATTGTATTTCTGTACACGTTTAATATTTTATTTAAACTATACACCGGACCACAAGAGCACGACCGGAGTGGCGCATTGATACTGACCAAGGAATGATACTGACGGTCGCGAGTTCAGCGTGTCTCGTTTTCTCCCACTACTACTACTCGACGGCGTGTACATTGGTCGTAACACGTCTATACATAATACATCTATAGGTATATAGATATAATATCCATGGTCGCATATTATTTTATTATCACAAAACAATGCTATTTTACAAAATTATTTACAATTTATATACAATTTTATACAAAGTAAGTACGAATACTCTTTATTCTATGGGTAATATTATTATTTACATAATAATGATACCGAATTATCAACAAGCAATGAAGTGCTGAGAACTACGAGTACTTACACAGAAAGTATATAAAGTAGTGGGGATGTGTACAAACTAACCAATATTCGAGTTTTGCTGACACACCTATCTATTTCGTCATGATTATACACCTACATTTCAGTCTTAACAGATTTTCAGTTCTCGGTTCCTGTGCCCGTGTGTTTAGTTTTTTCATTTTATATGCACATTTATTTACAAAATAAATATATATATATATATTTCTATTAGCATAATGCCTCCATATAGAGGAAAGAGTAGCGTGGCATGTAATCATTTCACCAAAATTGAGGCACAAACTAAAGCCAAGTGTGATCATTGTGCAGCACTTTTAAGTATATGTTCAAGCACGTCACAATACCACTAGAAAGAAATGAAATCACATAATTAGGTTAGTGTATTTTATTGAATTAATTCTCAAAACTCATCTATATATATATGATAGGTTGAATGAATATTAATGATCCATCCAATATTGATCAACCAGGCCCATCGACCTCTAATGGTATTTCTAGACGTCCAGCCATTTATTCTAGACCTCATCCATCGACTGCTGGTATTACATCTAATATTGTTTCTGGGACTGTAATAAATCAAACATAAATTTTTAACCATGTTAATCAGACGAGGCCAATGAGTGTAGATAGGTAAAAACAAATTGACAACCTCAGGGCCGTATTTACATTTTTTACGCCCTGGGTCAACCATATTTGTACGGCCCCCCTCCCCAAAAAAAAATTAATAGATTTCTTACTTTTTTTTAACTTTTGTTTATTTATTTTTATTAAATTGACGTTTAATTTTTTAAATACACTGATAATAGAGTAAATGAGTTTGTAATTATTATTACAATTGATAAGAAAACTATAAATTATTATGCTATAATTATGCTATAAATATAATATATTAGCATATGCTATAGATAAATAAAATTATACAAATATAATATATAATTCAATATTTTTTATTTATTTAATATTTATAACTTTTAATGAAAATATTTTAAAAATGTAGGTATAGAATTTAATACTTACAATTTTTTTATTGATTGTTTATGCGCAAATTCTTCAATTACATCTTTATAGTCCAATTTCTTTGTGAGATCAGATTCTATGTCGAGAATAGCCAACGAATTTAGTCTTTCTTCACTCATGGTTGATCTCAAATAGCTCTTAACTCTATTGAGTGTAGAGAAAGACCGTTCAGCTGAACAATTTGTAGATAGTATACATAATATTATTCTCAATGCAATGTCGACGTATGGATAAACTTCAACAAGTTTATGTTTTCTTATATATATATACTCATTTCTAAAATAATTTTTGGAAAAATCCCGGTTTTTTTTTTAAACTTTTCACATGACTTTGAAATTGAACACACTCTATGGCAAATGAGGATCCTAAATCATTTGTATATACACTTCGCAAGAACTCAGAATTTTTTCAAACTTCAGCAGGTGTGAGTTCCGATAAGTTATAAAAAAAATTATATTTTGAAGTTAAATTATCGTAAGCAATTTTCTCTTTTTTAAATCAGATTTAATCTGGTCTAATATTAAGAAAAAAGTGTTAACCTTGAAATGTTCAAATTCATCAAATATATATTCTTCACTATTACCTTCATCAAAAAATCTTTTACGTTGATAACTTTTTTAAAATAAGAAATGCCACATTTTTCAATAGCTCGAGTTTTGTAATCTATAAACATGTCATCACTCCTAATAGCATTTACAAAACCTATCAATGACTGATAAATGTCCACAACAATACTCAAATCAATTTGTGTAGACTGTAATTTCTTACTACACCCATTAAACCGTTCTAAAATATCTCCCCAAAGTATTGACATGAATGATGTTTCTAAAGGTTTTATCTTTTTTAATATACCTTTTGCTTCACAGCGAGTTGACTCATTTTCGATTTTATTTTTACTTATTTTAGTTAATGCATTTATAACAGAAAACCAATTTTGCAAGTGATGCAAAAATGCATCGTCTCTTGCTGACCATCGAGTTTCAGAGAGACTTTTAATAGATACATTTAGAATTTGCCAACGGTGTGTAGATACAGAAAAAAATGTATAAAGATTTTGAAGAAGTCTAAAAAATTCATTTGCTTCATTACAGCAACTTGCTGCATTTTTTCCGACTAAATTGAGGGAATGTGCTGAGCATGGCACAAAATCAGCAAGTGGATTAATTGATTTTATCCTTGCCTGTAAGCCAGTGTACAGACCTGACATGTTCGATGCATTATCGTAAGACTGGCCTCTTAAATAATTTGTGTTTAAATTGTACTTTTTAAATATATGAATAACGGCCTCCATCATTTTTTGAGATTTATGTCCAATGTTATCAATGAAACACATAAAGCGTTCAA
>JAIPRL010010155.1:0-16133 GCA_025469235.1 Pemphigus obesinymphae
CCTTATGAATTTTGGAAATATATTAAAAATAAACGTTTCAATAACAGTATACCTAAAGTTATGTCCTTTAATGACGTGAGTTCCTCTGATGAGCTTACGACTTCAAATTTATTCTCTGATTTCTTTTTCTCGGTTTATTGCACTAAGAAGCATGACGTCGTGATCGATCAACTAGGAATACCCACCTTTGATCTACCAAACAATGTATACTTTAATGTTGATGACATTTACCATAGGTTATCTGGATTACAGGGTGTTGGTTCTGTTGGTCCTGATGGCCTCTCTGTATATTTTTATATGAGCTAAGGGAAATGTTGGCATATCCTCTACGGATATTATTTAGGCGCTCTTTAGATAATGGTTCATTCCCATCTGTGTTTAAACTTAGCTCAATTACACCTGTTTTCAAGTCAGGATCTTATAGTCTAATTTCGAATTATCGGTCAATAACCATACAATCTCATATTGCAAAAATATTTGAGGCGCTAATCCTTAATGGAACTCAAAGACCAACAAACAACATTCTAATGGAAGAACAACAAGGTTTTCGTCCCGGTCGTTCTGCTTCCACTTGTAATCTCCTATTTACTAATTATATTTTTAATGCTTTTCAAAAGCAATCCCAAGTAGATGTAATATATAACGACTTCAAGAAAGCCTTTGATTCAGTGGACCATAGCACCCTTATTCTTGTCCTTCGACAATATGGATTCGGTGAGCCGTTACTGTCCTGGTTTAGTTTCTATCTTGTTGACAGATACCAATGGGTTAAGGTATTCGGTATTAAGTCTAAAATATTTTTAGCCTTATCTGGTGCCCCCAGGGGGGTCATCGGTCTCCCAATCCTGTTTTCAATATTTATTAACTGTGTCCATAATGTTCTACAACACTGCCGTTTTCTATATTTTGCTGATGACATTAAACTCTTTATGCGAATATGCTCAATTGATGATTGTTTGAAGTTGCAAGCTGACATCAATAGATTTTCTGTCTGGTCCAATAAAATGGGCTTATCACTTAATCTATCCAAATGTAAGGTATTTACATATCATAGGATAAAATTGCCAATTGATTTTAGCTATAGAATTAATGAAATAAATATTTTACGTGAATTAAATTCAATCATGGATCTTGGCTTTACATTTAGTTACAATCTTGATCCCAAGTTACATATAGATTTTGTGTGCTTTAAGGCATTTAAATCACTCGGTTTTATTATGCGATTGGCTAAAGATTTTAAGCAAGGAGTGTCTGTAAAGGTATTATACTGTTCTGTTGTCAGACCTATTCTTGAATATGGTTGTATAGTATGGGATCCTTATACCGCCAATGATTCACTGCAGCTAGTTCAGCGAGTTCAGCGAAATGTTTGCGTTTTGTCACCTTCATACTCAAAATACATTGTCTTCTACATGATTATGCCCCAGTAGCAAACTTTCTTGGCATCTCCTCCCTAGCTGAGCGTAGGCGCACTGCTGGAATTAAATTTATAAGTGGTATATTGGATGACAATGTTGACTCATCTAGCATAATGTCACTTTTATGTTTTAAGGTACCCCAGCGGGCAACAAGAATCGCCACTCCCTTCTATATCCCTCATTTCTCAACAAATTATTTGAAAAACGAACCTATTAGGCGCCTAATGGAGAGTGCCAATGTTGACCCCACCTTTAATACTAATTAAGTTAATTTATATTTTAATGCTATATTATATTATTCAAATAGAATTGTATTAAATGATGTACAAATTATATATGTATACTAAAGGGCAATTGCCCGTGTAATTGTAAATAAATAAATAAATAATGATTGATTTACACAAATTCCTCCAACTCCATATTTAACCAATGGACAGAGCTTCTATTTAAGGACATTATGGACACTTAACCTAACAATACATGATGATACTCTCAATAAAAGAACATGTATTCTCTGGGATGAAAATAAAGGTGGTCGTGGTGGTAATGAAATCGTATCATGTGTGTCGAAGTGGGCTTTTCAATTAAATGAAACAGAATCTAATATTGAAGAATTCACTATATGGTCAGATAATTGTACCGGACAGAACAGAAATTTTATTATAATTACTTCGTATATCTGGCTGTTAAAAAGAATGAAAAATTTAAAAATAATTAACCAGAAATTTCTTTTAAAAGGTCGCACTCATTTGGAAGTAGACAGTGATCACTCTATTAGAATCGCTTTTTGTTAAAAGGGCACATGTTACATTTTTTGTGAAAATAGTTTTAATTTGGTTTTTTGTTCTTTGTGTATAGGTCTATGTGTTAAAATGGCACATTGGCTAGTAACCATAGAAACGATATGAAATGTTTTATTTCGTGATTTTTGTTAAAAGGACACATGTGCAGCACAAGTGCCCTTTTAACAAAAATATTTATTTTAATTATCATTATTATCTCGTCGTTATTTTTTTGTAGTTTTTACTATTATTATAATGTAATTTTTCATTCATTGCTTTTCGTACTATATAGAATCCATGGCTAGAATATAATCTATGGCATCAGCTGATGTTACATTAATAAATATATAATAAATTTGTTAATTTAGATTATATTATGTTTAGCAATACTGTTTTTTTCTATCATTTTTATTTTGTCGTTATTTTATTTTAGTGTGTAATATTATTTAAAGTTTATTTTTCAGTCATTGTTTTTTGTACTACATTAATAAAATTAAGTAATAGACCTAGGTAAAATGGATATTATAGTGAATGATGAAGTTGAAATTAATAACGATGATCAAACGAGGAAAATTAAGTCCAAAAATACCCATCTCCACCAAAATACTATAATAAAATCTGCCAAATTGACTGGTTCACCTCATGTGAATTACAGCGAACAGCATGTACCTGCACTTATTGTTGGTGAACCTTGTCGCTGCAGAGACAAATGCTTTGAAAAATATGGGCTTTAGACCATACAAGCTGTGTTTGATTTTTTTCGCAACCTTGAAAACTTTCAAACTAAGGACGAACAAGATCAATATTTACAAGGACTAATTGATGTTGTTGCTGTGAAAAGACGACGTAAATCTACTAAAGAGAAGTTAAATGATGGAGAGGATCCAAAACGAGACTTTTCGTTCAACTATCACGTTATGTTTAGTAATCACCGAGAAAAGGTACGTCAAAATGCTTTTATCTCTATATTTGCTATTTCTTCCAAAAAGATTCGAAGATTGAGACACTTGAAAGTAAATTGCAACATGGCGAAGGACCAGAAGGGCCGGCATACCAGTTACACTCTTTCTGATGATCTAAAACACAAAATTTATGAACATATTTCTTCTTTCCCGGTAAATATTAGCCATTACTCAGGAAAAGAAGTAAAGTATCTCATCTCCGAGCTTAATTATAGAAAAATATTTAATCTTTTTAAAGAAAAATATATCCCGAGATCACTAAAATTTGCTATACTACCTATTGGCAGTATTTCAGACAAGAGTTCCCTGATTTGCGTTTTGGCCAACCACAGATTGACACATGCTGTACGTGTGAGTCACTAAATGTAAAAATTAAATCACCTCATCTCAATGATGCAGCCAAACGTGTTGCAGTTGTAGAAATGATGGTACACAAAAGAAAGGCTAAAAAGTATTATGCGTGTATAAAAGAAGAAGTTAAAGACAAACAAAATAAAATTAATGAAAATGTGCTTGCTATTACAATAGATTATATGATTGTTTCGTTACCTAAGATTCCTGTTCAAGAACTTTTTTATCTACGTCAATTAACTGGTTATGTTTTTTGCATCCAAGACATTAAACAAAACAAATCTACAATATTTATTTACCACGAAGGCCAGGCCAAAAGGGGGCCTGACGAAGTTTGTTCTCTTTTAAAACAATATATTGATAGCGTACCCATGACGTACGATGAACTCCACGTGTACGCAGATAACTGTGGTGGACAAAACAAGAATCATACAGTATCACGGTTCTTTTTGGCTTTGACAGACACGGGTCGTTTTAAGAAAATCAAACAGTTTTTCCCCGTAGTTGGTCACAGCTATTCTCCATGTGATAGAGATTTTGCAATAATAAAAAGGCCTTTAAGAAAATGCAACCGCTTGTACACCATACATGAGCTTACAGAACTAATCAAGAGTAGTGTAGATCGTAAGTTCTTAGTGGTAGAGGTAAATGAGACTATGATTTTGGATTTTCAGTCATGGTGGGGTAAGTACTACAAAAGAAGTGCTATTTCACGAGAAACTAAAAGGAGGCCAAAACAGGAACGGATTAGTTTTGGAATAAGCTCATATTACAAATTTGAGTATGACTCGACTAACAAAAGTGTCTGTAAAGCAATGTCTTGCATCAATGGCTTAGTGGTAAATACATTTTGCTTGGCCAATTCCACTCGAACTCCAATCCAAACTTCCTCAAAACCAACTGTACACAAATGTTGGAGTCCCAATCAAATCAGACAAACTTCAGACATTCAGAAGATATTGGATTATATCCCAGATGAAAAAAAAGACTATTGCCTTGATATTATAAGTAAAAGTATCGTTGCCGGCTATATCGAGGATAATGTGTAGTTGTTTTTATACCTAAATATACTTTTTAAATTAAATACATAACCAAAACAAAAATATTTGTAATTTTTTATTTACCGATTTTCTCCTTTTTGTTAAAATGGCACATGTGATACAACTTTCAACTTGTATAAACATGAATTAAATAATTTTACAGGATCAAAATTTAGTATAAATATTGAACACCATGCACATTAAGCACATAAAAAAAAAATATAGTTTTCATAGTTTTTATATTTTGGAAATTATACAGTTTTTTATCATTTCCCGAAACTTCACCTATTGAAACATATGCCCTTTTAACAAAAAGCGAAAATAATTTATTGAAAGAGCAAAAAAAAAATTAAACATTCAACTATAATGACACCATGGGATTGACAACAATTTATTAGGCATTGCAAAACAAAAAAGGCCTTTTGAGGTAATGAATATGGAACTGGAAGACTTTTTGGATTTTCAATGTTTATACAATTCTAAAAATGCTCCATTAATATATAGAAGAAAAGAAGTAAAGATTTCTGAAATAGTTCATTTGCGTTTAGAGAAAGAAAAGGAAGGACTATTAATGTTTAAAACAGACATTGCAGAAAAATAATTTAAAACGGTGTCCTTAAACAGAAATACTAGAAGTTTAGTTTGGCCAGAACATTTACCCCAAGTAACAAGTGAACCTAAGCCTATAAGTAAATAAAAAAACCAAGATTTAAAAACAGCTCTAAAATGGGTGCCAAGAATGTTTCATGACTTTTATACAAATATGAAATATGATGATAAAATTGCTGATTACCCAGAATAAAACTAGTCAGTTACAAAAATGTAAACTAAATAGTCATTAAACATTATTATGTTATTTTATAAAAAAAAAGACTCCTATTTATTTTAAAGTATTATATACATTTTAATTTTGATAAAGTGATTATGGTCTTTTGTTATATAATTATATTATGTAGTAATATTGTTATGAAATTATTATGTTTTAATAAAATAAAGTTGTTTTATTTTATAATGCGTTAACTATTGAATTTAAAAAAAGCATTATAAAATATTTTTAAATTAATTTAAAAATAATTAAATGAAAGTAAATATATTCTATTTGTATTTATTACAAATTTGTAATAAAAAATGTTCAATAATAAAGACACAGAAAACCATTTTGATTAAAATGCCATGTTAAAAACTTTGTTTTGCTTCTCCTGTAAAACTTTCTTTTTGTGACTTGCGTTACTTTGCCTCTGTGGTACAGATTTATATATCACAAAATTGTTTTAATACTAGTATATAAACATCAAAATCATGAGCAAATGATGAAATGAACATTTTTATTGATTATATTATAATAAATCTTAATATTTGTTTACTATTTTGTTTTTATTTAATACCACCTAATTCATAATGTCTCTGTGTGTAGTGAAAAATTTTAAAAGTGGTAGTCGTTCTTTAAAAAAGGTACCAGAAGAACATAGGATTATGCTTCACCGTTTTCCTAAGGAAATAATTTTATAAAGAAAATGATTAGAGATGTGTGATATGTCAGAAAATAGTAATATTTCTTCTGGTGAGTATGCATGATCAATCATCATATTAAACCAATATGGTTACCAAAATTACATAAGAAAATTAACAATCGTATTATAAAATAGAAATTATTCAAAATAAATAGTGTAATCTATTATATAGTAAAATAGAATATGAATTTTAAATTGCATCATTTTTAATTTTAGATCTTAAGTGTAGGGAGGAATGTTTGATTTTACAATTTGTTTTTTTTTCATATAGTTTTCTAATAGCAAATTTGTTCTTCATTTAGTAACTTTGCACAGAATCGTTTTTTGAATGCAATGACTTATCTTCGCTTCTAAACCTAAAATAATAATAATGAACTATCCTACTAAAGGATTTCTCTTTGTTGATGATCGTAAAACCTCATATTCTAACACTTGTTGCTCGATGGATGCGTTTTTCTTTACGTATTGTTTTATAGATTTATTTAACAACATAAAATATTAAATAATTTTAATGAAATCTACAAAGTATATCCCTTCTTTTTTTTTTTTTCAACCTGTAAGTTGGTTTGCAACTCTTCTCCATTCTTCACGGTCACTCACTGTTTCATTCTTTCGTGTCACTTCGCTGCATCTTTCTTTATTTGTCCAATAAATGTATTGCGAGGTCGCACAGGTAGTCTTTTTCCTTCTATCATGCCCTCTAGTATTGTGCTGTGTGCCTGTGTAGTTCATCTGGATGTCTTATTGTATGGCCCACCATTTTCCATCTTCTCTTCCTAATCGAGTCTATCAATAAGCATTCCTCGCCGACTAATTCCGGTATATCTTGGTTACTTTGCCGTTCTATCCAACTTATTCTTTCCGTGCGTCTCCAGCACCACATCTCAAATGATTCTAATGCTTTTCTTTCAATTTCATTTATAATCCATGTTTCACAGCCGTATAGGGCGCCAAACATATATTTAAATGAGTATTTTCCTAATGCTAAGGTTTAATGTTTTGGACGTGAATAATTTGGATTTTTTATTGAACGCTGATTTTTCCATTCATATGCGTCTTTTTATTTTTCTTGTATCCCCATCTAATGTAATCATACTATCTAAGTATGAGAATTCGCTTATTTGGTGAAGTTTATGGTTATCTAGATATATATCGGCGGCAATTGTATTTTGGGATTTCCGTGCACACATCAGTATCTTTGTCTTTTTTTCATTGATTTTCATTTTAAAGTTTTTAAACGTCTCTGCCGTTTCATTGATAGCTCTCTGTAAATCTCCTTTACTCTCGGTTATTATTATTATTACTCGTATAACGTCAGCAAAACGTATTATAGTAATAGTTTCGCCTTTCGCCCCCCATTCCGATACAAATTTGCTGTCTTACTAATTTCGTCTTCACCGTATTAATTATTTTTCTATGTAACAGTTTTTTTATCTTTTTGCATTAGCTGTTGCCTTTTCTTTTCTAATTTCAACTGTCTGTTGTTTGTACAAGGAATTCAGTATTTTCAGGTCTTATTGTTCAACTCCTATTTCTTGCAGTGTATGAAACAATATATTCCAGTTATCATTATCAAATGCCTTTTCTAAATCTAGGAACGCCATGTATGTGACTTTGTTCCTTTCAATTTGTGTTCCTATGAGCACTCGAAGTCGAAAAATTGCTTCTCTTGTACCTTTTTGCTTTCTGAACCCATATTGGTCATTTTTTAAAAATAATTCTAATTTCTTCTCCATACGTCTATTAATAATTTTTGTAAGAATTTTTGATGCATACATGAATAAGCTCAGTGTTCTGAATTGGTCACACGTATTTACTTTTTGTTTTTTCGGGATAGTCACAATTACAATTTTACAATAGTCATCTGGGATCTCTCCCTTCTCGTATATGTCTCGAGTGAGATCGTATAAAGCATCTTTTACTATTTGACTGCTGTTTGAAGCAATTCCACTGGTACCTATATAATAATTTCCTGGTGCTTTTTTTGATTTGAGTTCACTCAGTGCTGTATTAAATTCTGATCTTAATATGGTCATCGTTTTTGAACCCCTTATTTCCCAGTTCTCTAGATTTTCTCCATCATATAGTTCTTCAAGGTACTCTTTCCATCTATTTGTTATCTGGGTGTCATCAATTAGCAATTTTCCTTCTTTGTTCTTTATAGTTTTATCAGCTTGTTTGTTATTTTCCACTACATTTAGAATTTTACAGTAGGCTTGATCCGTTTTGTTCCTTTTAAAAAGTCAATTTCCACAATGCTCTTTTAACCAAGTTTCTTTCGCTTTCTTAACTTCTCTCATTACTTGATTTCTTAATTGCCTATATCGTTGTCTCCCCTACATAGTCTTGACGTTTTTATATTTTCTTCTTTCTTTTATACTTTGGATAACTTCCAAATTCATCCAGCTTTTCTTTGACTCTTTCTTGCCTTTAGTTAATGTAGCCTCTGCTGCACTTCTAATTACGGTTTTAATATTTTGCCATTTTTGATTTACTGTTGTTGGTATAATACAATCTTTATTTTGATATTTCTGATAGTTCATTTCCAGTTGTTTTCTGTACTTTTCTACTATGTCTTCGTTTTTTAGTGATTGTATGTTGTATTGACAGTCTTTTGGTTTTTCATGTGTCCTTTTCTTATAACGAAGTTCACACTTCATTGCTAGTAAATTATGGTCACTATCACAATCAGCACTTGGGTACAATTTGCTGAATTTAACTTGGTTCTTGAATCTATTTTTAACTAGTATATAGTCTATTTGATAACGAGCAATATCACCAGGCATTTTCTAGGTATACCTTCTTCTATTATGGTTTTGGAAATGGGTGTTTGTTACTACTAGACCCCATTCTCAACAGAACTCTATCAGTTTTCCTACTTTGTCATTTTGTTTTCCTAATCCAAATTGTCCAACTTCCCTTCCTTCTTTTCCTTCACCAACGATAGCATTGAAACCTCTCATGACGATTACGTTATCGTGAGTGTTTGTAAGTTTCATTAATTCTTCTATGCCAGCGTATGACTTCTTCGATGTCTTCTTCATCTGAATTGGAAGTAGGCATATACACTTGTATTAGTATAATGTTGGTGAGGTGGATTCGCATTTGACTAGTAGTACTCGGCTATTGTAGGTCACAAAATTTGTAACTCACCTTTCTCATTTCTTATTTAAGATAATTCCCACGCCATTTTGTCCATTTATGCTGTGTGAATGAATAATTTTATCATTACTACTCCAAAAATCTCCATTATTTGGCCATCTCATCTCACACAATCCTAGAATATCAATGTCTAGCTTTTTCATTTTCATCTTAATGTTCTCTAGCTTTCCACCTTGGAGCATGGTTCGTACATTCCAAGTTCCTATCTTATGCATCTCATCATTTGGGACTGTATTCTGCATTGTAGCTCCCACCCGGACATCCGAATGGGGAGTTAGTTTACGTCCGGACATTATTAATCCATTTCAAAGATAAAATAAAAGTTGTAGTTGCCTACTAGGGATATGTAATGTGGTGGTATCCCGTTGCCTTCCACATCGCAGTGTAGTAGCCGTGATCATGGTTTCCATTTACGCCTACTACTATTTAGTTATAGCTGTACTTGCTACCTAGCATCCACCTATAACTAATACTGAAGGTGCTGCTTCCCACCTTGAGGCCCTTTTAATCGCCTCATACGACAGGCAGGACTACCGTGGGTATATTCTATTCCCTTGCCCACTGGGAAAATTTATTACTGTATTACGAATATTTTATTCAGCCACTATCCTTACAGTTAATAACATGCCTCTTAACCCAGCACACTTTATAGGTAGATATTTTGACCGCTTATAGCGGCCAACTAATCATTCAAACTGGCTAAACGTCCGTTTTGAAAAGATCTTTAACCCTGTCATAGGCAAATCTCTTGCGCAGCATCCAACTCTTACAAAAACAAGACTTCAACCTCCTTACTTTAAAGATTAAAACAGTGTTAATCCATACGATTTATTATTATGCTACACCTAGAACAACCTTGAAAAGGTTCTTGAAATTATAACTGATGTTTCTAGCTTTCTGAAAAATGAGTTAAGAGCAAATAAAGTTTGAAGTCAGACCCTTGAGAACTCTACGGGTATAAATATTATGTATCACTCTATATGGAGTGTAACAATGCACCCATCATACTTTTGATCCAGTCACGCCAACCAGCTCCCAGGAAACAGAAGAACTTAATTATATCACATATGCTAAATACATACGCTACCCATCTCCAGCTCCAAACTTCATGTCAAAAGTTCCCCCACCTACAGCAGACATTAACGCACAACGTTAAGAGACGAGAATTCGAAAAATAAAACGAATGTTTACTTATAAACAAGACAATGAACCAATTAACTTGAAGAAGTCACCAGAAGAAAAATTTTAAATTGAATATTTTTATCAAATTGTAGATACTGCTATACAATCTATGGAATTACGTTTTCAACAATTTGAGGAGTATTCTAATATTTTTCTTATATTCTCCTAAAAAATTAAGTAGTATAAGTGAAATGACTTAATGAAATGCTGTTTTGATTTGGATATTTCTAGACTTAAGTCTAGTTTACTACCTCAGTCACGAATTTCGATTTTTTTTTTTTTAAATCGATAGTATTTTAAGTACTGATTCTGTTATGTACTAGTACAAAAATTATTTAAAATTGCTTTAACTTTTTAACTATTGGTTTCCGCAATTTTATTTTTACATATTTAGAATCAGTACTTAAAATACTATCGATTATAAAAAAAATTGAAATTCGTGACTGGGGTGGTAAACTAGACTTGTTCCCCTGAAGAAATTAATAAGTCTATGGAAGTATTACAATTCATAAAAGTTTTTTAGAATCCATTTCCTAATGCTACTGTATCATACAAACTAACTACTACTACTACTACCTATTCACATAACTGTAGCCAGTGCAGAAAGATTTTTTTTAAGCTGAAGCTGATAAAATCATATTGGACATCGATGACTCAAGATAGGCTAACTTCACTTGCGATATTATCTATTAAAGAAGAATTAGCATCAAACATGGACTACAATGAAGTAATAAATTAATTTAAAAGAAATAAAGCAAGGAAAGTCAATTTTGTATATCTTGGTAAGCGTTAGCATTTTAAAGTGTAAAGATTTTTAAAACGTGTATAATATTTTAAATAAACTAAAATCTAATTATAAAATAATCTTTTTAATGATGTATTATATTAATTATTATATGGTTAGTTGGATTCTGAGGCCCAGGAGGCCATATTAGTGTGGAGGAGGGTCTTAAAAAATTTGCCAATTGAAAAATCAGAATTACTGTTCACCGACTTACAAATAAGAAAAAAAAAGGTCTTTACTTTAAGTTTCGCCTAAAAATATTTGCCCCAAGCCTCGCTCCACCCTAAGGCCGGCTCTGGATACAATATAATCAATATACATGAGTTTATTGACGAAAGAAGTGTATAATTGGCTAGGGTTGGATCATATGCCAGATATGGGATTTCTTATTAAAATTTATAACTGGGTGAACAAAGTGCTCAAGTATTATGTAAAGTAAAGTTATAATATTATCATGGGATTCGAGTAGATTTATGCTAATACTGAATTAATATATATATTTTTTTTGGTTATTCAAAATTAGTAATCTTTTTTCATGTAAATGTATATTATTATTGTATTTTAAGATGTGCTTAGCAAAATTAGATTTAGGAGTTTTTCAAATTTTATTTCTAAAATATGTTCTTTGTTTTGCCAGTATAAAGTTTATTTGCAGCTACATGTATAATATACACTATATATATAAAGAAAATTCTTTATAGAACCAGTTATTTTATTAAAATTAAATATTGGCAACATTATTACAATAATAATGTAATTGTGAGTAATATCATGTACCTACATAATATTTAGTATTTAATTATTTTTACCTATTTATGAATCAGTATGTAATATAAGTGGAATATATCTGAAAAAATAACTGAATAAAATCATTATATTGTAAATAAATTCCATATACGATTTGAATTTTATATTTTTATGCTATTATACAAGTATCTTTAAAATATTTAAAGTTTCGAATACTATGATGAAAAACTAGAAAAATATCCCCCCTCTATAATTGTCTATCTCTTGACATCTACCTTGCCTAAACGTTAATCCATGCTTTCCACTATTATTTATTGTATTAAAGAATCGAAGTTTGGTACTTATAAATTCATGCTTACTGGTAAAAATCATAAAACTAATTTACTGCATCAATATCACCTTTAGAATTCTTATTAATCTCCAATCAAATTCCTCAATTGGTAATTGTGATAAACCAACATTTTCAAATCCTTTTGTATATTCTTTTTTATAATTAAAACCTGATAAAAAGAAAGTCCATCTTTACAAACGCTTCGAAGTTATTATAGTCTTAATCCAATCATTATTACCAATTATCTAGTTTACACATTACATTATATTCTATGCAGAAAGATACGTAAAATTTGATGAAGATGACGGATCCAAATCGAAAAGTAAAGTCAGTTGACTACTTTATAATATTGCAATCATATTATATTTATTGACTCTTTAGTATATTCTTGTATATAAAATATAATTCCTATTTATGTAGTATTTGTTCAAGAAATATCTTTACACAATATTGAATTTTTGTTTACTTGCCAATATAGTTCTTTGTATTTATATAAATTCATATGTAAATGTAATCAATGGCATTTGTTGGTTACTATCAAAATTGCACGTATAGTGTATTTAACTTTTATATTGGCTAATGTCGTTATAACTCTATAACTTTAATATCATCTGGTTAATGATAATATAACATGTTACATTAAAAATTTTTTTTGCTTTAGGAATAAACTCTTTAAATGGCTCATAAATATTTAGAGATTTTCTTTTTAAAAGAACCACTTATCTTGAAGGTCAGGACCAGGAACTCAGTGTACCTCTTTTGCGTCATTAAAAATTGTACATGTAAGCATCCTATTTTTGGGAGAGTTGGTGATTTTCAGCAGAAATAATTTTATCTATAGGCGCTACCAGTCCGACATTAGATACACTTTTTAGATGATTAACTTTCACACATTCTTTATGCATTTCTGAAATTAAGCAATTATTTAAAACTTCTGATCTTAGCACTGTTACTTCTTCAGACATAAAGCCGGAATTTTATTGTGAAGTTTATTATTCATTAACACTGTTTTTTTTTTATTTTCAAAACAAATACAAAACACTTAACCTTCATTCGATTACAACCGTTTAAAATATTAGTTTTCTCAAAACAAGGATCAACATTGATATTACAACGATTTGTCTTTTTTTGAATTTGTAATTTTGATGTTTTAGTTAAATCTATCTCATTATATACATATAAATCAATATTCATAGTATTATTAACCTGGTTATTACATACCACATGATCACCTAAACAAAACCAAAATATATCAAATATCATCACATTTATGTTCAAAATTAATTGTAAAATGTTTTTTAAAAAAAACCTAGTTTAATAAACAGAATCAAAAAAAAAATAATAAATATGCAGGGATGGCCAAAATATTTTTTATAATTGCATTTAAGTACTAAATATCTACAATAGTACAAAAGTACCTATATTTATATATTAATATAAAAACTTTGGCCTTTACATAAGATATTTTGTTGGTAAAACAAAATTAAAAATGATTATAAATAAATTATAAATTAGGTATCTAATCTATTAATATAAGTATCTATCCACTACTTATAAAACATTATACATTGGTTTCATTCATTTAGATTGATCATTTCAATTTTATAATGACTGGAATAATTTGTCATTTTTCATTTGTCACACAATTAATTTGTCAGGAGGGGAAATTGTATGTTTCTAATATTATATAAATATTTTAATATTTGTTACTAATTTTAGTAAAAAATAATTAAAATAATTTAGTATTTACATACATTACGTTCATAAATACAAAATATAAGATAGGTACAATTTTTGTTTTAAAAATATTTCCAATACTATAAATAAGTAGGTATTAGAGTAGTTACATTCTTTAGATATGTGTGCTTCTATCGGCTGTCTGGTAGGTGTTTTTTTTATAATGTACTTGTCCATACTTGTTGTAAAAAGTATAGTACCTACCTATCGTAACCACACGAGGATTAGTTTTATAAAGCGTGTTTTTCCGATTATTCGATTTACTGAATTTGATAAAGTATCAACTCAAGTTAAAATAATCACAACTGTGATAATAATAATAATAACCGATCCACAGATTAAATGAAACCAGATTGTGCACTCAATGTTTAACGAAAAAAATCGAATTCAATAGTTGTTATTATTTTAGCGCAGGGACATTTTATGTGTGTAACACGACCTGGCTAAATAAACGACGGTACGGACGGGAGAAGGTAAGGTTTTCGTAAGTAGGTATATAAATGAAAATAAAGTAATTCGTTTTGAACGCGATGCCCGAGAGACGTTTATTAAAACAACTCGAAAGAGATAATATAAATATGACAAAAATGAAACAAATGAAAATACTAAACGTGAGTACGAGAAAAATAGAGGTGGACGTCTATCCGTGCCGTACGACGCTGAAAAGGTCGGTCGTGCGAACGAGTTGTTCGGTCAGCGGTCGTTGGCGGAGAGAACGAGTCGACCGGAACGACCGTCCGCTTCGCCCAGACGGTGGTAGAGATCGTTTGGAGGGGATGAGATCGAGTAGGTACAAGGAACATACATATAATTACAAATAATTCACAATACAATAAATAATTATACAAAAAGAAAATGGTAACCCTGTTGGTGGTATACGTGCCGTATCACCACACTATCGAGCCTCCAAATTAGTGTTATCACATGTTAGAATCTAAAAGTTTCTTTTTCTTATGATTTTGTTTTTGTTATTTCCATATACCTAGTCAAAATATTTAGAATAATAAACAAAATTGAGTGTTTTTTTTTTAATGAATACCGATTAAAATAGTATACTATTTTATGTACTTTTTATATAATTAAGAACTGACGGAAATGTTGAAGGGTAGATGGGGGAAATATAGATAATTGTTTAATTTTATTGATTTATTCAGAGGCAGAAATCGGATTGAATTATTATAGGAGCTAAGACTATACACATAATTACCAATAATTGTAAAAATATATAGAATTAATATTTGTGACAATGCCTGGTCTTAACGATTTCCTCTTCAATTTTATTCAATTTAAAACTAAACATATTCAACCAGATGCTCTAGAGTGTATTCTTTGTGCTAATGATATGGCGTCAAAACTAATCTCAATTTAATTAAAAAAGATGAAATCATAGGCTTTAATCGAACAAAAACATTAAAACTTATGAACCAGCAAAACATGTTTTGCTTTTAAGAGGACGCCACGCCGAAGGTAGTACGTATATATTGCTCAAGAGATGGCGTTTGAGCCGAATCCGCGGCGTCACCCACCAAATATTTAATCGCCGCCGGACTGCCGGAGCCGCTCGGTAGTCGGCTTATACGGGAGCGGCGCATCATTTTAAAACCAGTACTCACCGTGCGGTTTATATAAGTATAGTATATATAAGTATATAGGTGTAGTAGGTACCTTGCTGACTGCTATACGGCACATCCTCAAATAATACACGCCCGCGTCAAAACAATATACCTACTTGCTAGTTGCTATATCGATACTAATGAATTACATAATTAATACCTTTATTAATTAATAAAAAAGTACATTTTTACTATACAATTAAAAATTATAAAGAAATTGTTTTTAAAGTGATTTTTATAAAATCAATAGAGAACAATATTTTGGAGAATATCTCATTTCGAATTTTTTGTTAACTAATTTGAAAAAAAATATTGAAGTTTTAAAAAGTTCATTTTGTCGATTTTATAATTGTATGAAAATATGTTACTAGGTACCTACAACGTATTATGTAGGTACGTATTACATAGGTTAACGAATTAGGTATATTTCAATAATACGATTTTCTATTTGTATATTTGATATAATAAATTGAAAATGTACAAAATATATAATACATATATTTATATATGTAT
>JAIPRL010010156.1:0-16125 GCA_025469235.1 Pemphigus obesinymphae
GGGTGTGGAGTTTTTATAAATTTTTAGCAAATAATTTCTGTTTGAATTGCTGAATACTCCCCTTACAATACACGAAAATAAAAAAGTTCACACCAAAGGAGTCATTTCCACAGAGAAAAAAAAATTTGGGAGGGGGGGCACGTGCCCCTAGTGCCCACCCCCTGGCTACGGCACTGATAACAATGAAAAACAATTTTTACTCAATACAATGATTAATTAATTAATAATAATATTTTGAAAATTCATTACAATGTAAGTATAAATAATTGTTAACATTTAAATCAATATCTAACTTGTTAATAAGTAGTTTTTTTTAAATTTTAGAGGGGGGGCCATCACCCAGTCGTCCCTACACACGAGCCGCCACTGCTATTTTGTAATATTTTAAGAGCATCCTTACTAAGTTTTTTTTTTTTTTTTACAATTTACGAGCTACATAGTTTGAGGGAACGCTCATATTATATTGAAAGCCCGAGAGTATATACCTATCGCTTCTTCTATTTTTCCATTTCGAACACTGCGTATATACATTCCAAATACCCGGTTTTATAATAACATTGGTCGTACAATAATCATATGTGTATATATTATAATAATAATAGAACGCGTGCGGAACTCGGGCGCCCGGGCGAAATGGGTCCCGACACCCTTTTGTATACGCTTAAACGACTGCCGCGAGTGTTTTTAGCGCACGTGTTCTCAGATGTATTTGTGGTTTTTTTTTTCCATTTCGCATTAATGCATCTGTTTTTTTTTTTTTTTTTACGATCTCCGAGACCTGGTGCAGACGGTATATATAATATATTGTCGCGTCGGCCGCAAAATTAAAATACGAAACCAAAAATAAAAAATAAAACCGTTTAAGCGCATTCGAAACTAAAACGTTAGTTTTTGTTCGATCGATGTCCATATATTATTATGAAGAATACGCACGCTCGCCACTCGGTTTTGTTGACGTAGAAAATTTCAAGACAAATTAAAATCTATAACGATTAAACAAAATACTTTAAATACGATAGATAGTCCTGTGTGAAAATCAAATGTGTCTACGCAAAACAAACGAAAATACATTTTTAAATGATTTTATGGTGATATAACATCTAGTATAAAATTTACGTATACATGGCAGTATTTAGAAGAAAACCTCATCAGATTTCATGAATGCTTCTGATCATTATCAAAAGTATATTAACTACTTTTTAAATACATTTTTTTCTGTGCAATTGTAACTATTTTATAATTAATATTTCGGACAAACATAAAAACATGTCGTCTCTTATTATTTTCTTTACATTCTATAATACTTATAGGTGATTAAACTCTAAAATGATGTTTTAATACATTTTGTTTTGTGTTGACACATTTTAAAATCGTGGGTCATCGAAGTAGACTTGGCAAATTATAAAAAACGGTTAAATTATATTATGATCAAGTGAGCGTAAAAAACAAAATTGCAGCTAGTATATTTATACGACTAAGCCTGTATTTTGTAATTTCATATAACAATACCAAAGTTGTGTTTAAACAAATTTAAATTAGGCCTTGTAAAAATACTTTTGAATAAGTATTTAAATACGAATAAAAATAGGTAGGTACTTTTAAAATAGGTAATTCTTAAATTATTCACATTTTTTAATATTCTGCAGCATATTGCATACCTACTAGAAATCAATAAGACTGAACTGTACAATGTACATATTAATATATTATAGATTATAAAAGGGAAAAACTCGTAAGAAACGGCAAAGCAAAATGTATTCCTGTTTAGTACCTGACAGGACAATTGATTCTTAGGTATGTATAATAGTTGTATGTCTTAAGGGCATTTGGAGATGTTTAGTCATAAATTTAAATAAATCGTTTAATAATAATATTATTGTTAAGCACTAGTGAGTTATATTGTACACATCGATATACGTGAATATTTGATTTCTTATTCGAGAGCAAAAACAACAATAATACCAGTAAATGTTCGATGTTCATTCATTCAATGGTTCATGATTATATTTGTTTATGATTGGCAAAGATATTTTATCGGTCAACGTTGCATCCAATTCAACTGGTATTATATTATGAAAGGTTAGAATATTTGACAATGATATTTTGTTCTAAATCACACGAAATGTCCATTCATTCACTCTTTTATATTCATTGCCGTCTTTACAAAACAAACATTAGATTCTTAGTCATACTTAATCATTATAATATTATGATACATCGACATATCATTTTAATTTGAATAAAGTATATAATATATTATATATTTTTGTAACTTTTTAACTAAAATATAGTTTTTTTTTTGCTTTCAACTTAACTATTTTAATTTAGTTTTTATAGTTAGGTAATAATTGTCAGAATATCATCCAGTTAAGATAATCCATAGGTAACAATCGATTATCGCCAACTCGTTATATATAGGCAGTTTAATATATTTTAATACAAATTTAAATTTAATAATGAATTATTTCTAATGGAAAATATAATAATGAACATTTTTGAACTTGTAAAATTACATAAAAACATTTTAATTTTATTAGCTTTCTGGTGGTATACATAGGTATTGTATATGAGACTATTGGATAGTGTAAAAATTCCGTATAAAATATATTGAAAAACGTATAATTTGTTCCTACAATGTAGCCATTGGAATTTAAAAAAAAAACAGGTGAATATTGTTAATCAAAAGCTATTTTTAAAAGGTGGGTAATAACTAGTTAAAGTTAAATTAATAAGTTAATCTTTTTTTTTAAAAAAAACTATAAAATATTTTAATTCAATACTATAAGTATTATAGTTGTTATTATTTCCCTTTATCTACCCTATCTATTATCAAAGAAATGGACAAGTTAATAAAATAAAATAACATAAATTAGTCAAGATAATAATAAAGATAGATAAATAAGTTAAAATGGAAAAAATATTAACAAGTCAATGGTTTTCCATTAGTAAAATTATAATATAAAATATAAAATTATTCGATTAATGTGTAATCAATTTTCTCGCTTAAAATATAAATAAATATTTATTTTATAATTTGTAATTTCTAAATATTTACTAAATATTTCGTTTTTAAAATATCAAATATATACATTTAGTCGTAATTATTTAATTTGAATTCAGGTTCATATGGATATGTACAGCGATTAACAAACTCGATAAAATTGTTTGCTTATAGTTGTGTTAACTATAACTGGTATTGATCGTGAAAATTTAGAACTGTATAGAATGTATAGAAAAAGTAAATTACACCCGTTAAATATCACGTTCAGCATTTTCATCATAATATTTTCATTTCTCATATTAAAGTGAATTAACTTACTACTATATTTTTAGGTGAGATTATCTACACTGTAACATTGTCATTTTTTCGAAATTTGTATTTTGTAAAGAAATATAACTATTTAAAATAGGTACTCGTTAATAGATATATTTATCTTTAAAATAAAAAAAGGAAAAGGATGCAGTAATAGATAATGATCTCGCTTTTAAATTTAGTAATAGGTTAATTTACATTAGTATATTAGAAATGACAAAGTTGTGATAGGTACAAATGCTGAATGTAAATTTCATATATATATATATTATCAGTCGGTTAGACAGAGACAGAAAATACGGGTATCACGTCCTCTTAAGTTATTGATTTAGTTAACAGTAAAAATATATCATTTTTTTTTTTTTTTTTTTGTTTTTTTGAAAGCCTTACACGTAAACACAATTAAATATATAGGTTAAGTTTTATTTTTTTTTATCTAAATATAATAAAAATATATAATTTAACGTAACCGTATATTATAATACTAATAAAATGTTCAAAACGCCATTATAGACGTGGGACGTGCGCACGAGATCATATCGGGGACTGGCGAAGGGCCGAATGGGTTTTTAAGAATCGTCGTCGTTAATACCGTCAACGGTACTTAATGGACGGAACGTGGACTTTTGGCTACCGAGACTGCTGCAGCGGTCGACACTTTTCACGAAAACAACGGTCGCACGTGTGTATTTTCGACGTGCTTCGCCTGCAGTCGGTGCAGCACGCGCGTGGGCAGACACTTCTAAAACAGTTGTGTTTTGAAAAACAAATAATATTATGTTCCGATCCACAAAGCAAACAATTCAATATATATATATATATATTATATTGCCACCAGAGCTGTTTATACTGCTATAAAAATTATTATAAATTCTACAGTTACCTATACACGTGTACAATCCGAGCAGTAAATACATTATGTATATTGTACATAATAGGTATAATATATTCTATTCAGATTTCAATGTTGAAAACTTGAAATATTAATGAAAAATTTTTTCCAAAAAAATGAACAAATGTTTATGTTGTGAAAATATTCAATTTAAGTTTGACGAATACAATATAATAATATTTTACATTATGATACTCATCGATTGAAATGAAACTGCAGTAAGTATAACCAATGTTATTCGAATAATCACTGAGCAGTGATCAGTGTTCTATATAGTATAGGTATTTTATTGGTTAGCATATAAAGGAGGGGGTTGGGATTCACCCGATAAATATATAAATGTAATAACTATGTCTTTGTTTATTACTTTATTAACAACACGATATACTATTGGGTCGTATTTCGAATATTTTTTAAACAATTTTTTTTTTCCAAGTATTTAATACAGTATTTTGAATTTTGAATACTTTTAAAAAGTATTTTATTCCTTAAAAAAAAATATACATTTAATGTTCCGATTAAAAAAACATCTTTTTAGTATATGTTTCGTTGCAGATTCCAACACTAATTATTATTCTCTGAGAATCTAAAACAGTTTGAACCCGTTAAGGCTTAAACATATATTGATTATTACAGCTATTTAGTTTTGATTAAATAATAATATAAGTACCTTCTACTTGATATTTTCATTAGTGAAATTTAGTATACACATAGATAATAAAAAGTATTTTAAAAATATTTTAAATGTTCTATTACTATTTGGGAATTATTCCAAATACTTTGAGAATACCATTATGTCATAAATTATTCGAATAAATATGAAAAATAAATATTTATTTGTAATATGAAATGTTAAATAACATTATTCTTAGATTCACGCGTATCACAATTTTCATTTTTTTTTCAGTCTTTTTCAACTTACAATTATAACAAAACTTTACCCGATAACAACCTATTGGGTTTTAGATGTTTCTGTTTATTGCTTTATTAATAAACAGATAATAAAATAAATCAGACACAATTTTTATCCGTTTTTATCCATTAAAATTTAAAACCTATTAAAACCCGAGTATGTTGAGTTTTAAAATCTATGGGTTATTAAATCTTGGATATAAAGAATAGGTATATTTTACTAACTTCTACTAAGTCAAGATAATAGACCAACTCTTGTGCTTATGGATTTGTATTATAGTGTATACTAATTTGGATGTAAAAAGTATACATTTGATATTGATAAACCATATGTTTCTATGAAAGTTCAATTATTTTTCTAAATATAAGACATACATATAAGTTGCACCTACATTGTATCTATATATTTTGAAATGAATAAATGATTTGTGTTGTAATATTTTATTATATTACATATACCTACCAATATAAATATTAAATAAAAATCGTTAATATCAAGTTTTCTTTGTTTTCTAAAAGTTGAAATTAATTAATTACATATGGGTAACATGATAATATGATACGTATGATAATATCGTGAATCTAAACACTAAAATAATAAAAATAAATGTATATTATGAAAAAAAAACCAATATATGTGTACCTAAATAAATAAAATTAGTATAAAATATATAAAAAGAAACTGTACCTACCTAGAGTAGGTAATAGGTATTCAAAAAACTAATTATTATAATATTATTTTTTATAACATATATTTATTTTTATTTTTATAAAAGTATTGAATTTTTTCAATGTTTTAATTTTAAATATATTAAAATAATACTAATATTAATTATTAATATATGATTTCAATATTATTGTATTTATTATATTGTATAAGAAATTGGTCCAAATACAGGTGGTGGAAGTTTATTCAATGTCTCTTTGGTCCTCGGACAGAATATCATTAATTATTTGATATTTAAAAGTTAAGATAAATTATTGCATTCGAAAAACGATTCCAAGTTCAGTATATTATTTTTTTCCATTTTATAAAAATGGTCCGTTGTTTCGGAAAATTTTCCTTTTAAGAAAAGTACCGTAAAAATTGAAAAAATAATTTCAACAGGAAACATAAATTTTGTCACCGTGAAAGAAATAAGTAACTTAGTAACCTGTAAAAAAAATTAGTAAAAGTTTTTTGTTGATTTTCCGATTACTATGGACACCAATAATTAATTATAGTAATAATAAATTAATATTACCTATATATACAATTAGATATATATATATAATAGATTGAGTACGTACTTAAGAATCACTTATGGCCTGCAGGTCACCTGGAACCAGAAATAATTAGACGTTCTTTTAAAGATTTAACGGATATAATACGTATTGAAAAGTGGAAACGGAAATAGTACAATAAAAAATATTCATATTTTTCTGGTTTTGATGGTAATTTTGAAATACGCCTTGATTATAATATTCAGGGTGCATAAGTTCACTAATTTGAATATCAGTCTTGCTAAGTCGTATTAAATGCTAGATATAACAGAAATTAATTTCAATATGACAGGATTCAGTAATTAAATTTCATATTTCATTTATTTCTATACATTCATTTCATTGTGCGTTTTTATAAGAATACTATATTATATTACACTACATTTTTAGTATAATCAATACGTAGTCGGCGAAATTATTAAAATAATTGTTTAAAAATAACAAAAAAAAATGATTCATCTGTAAGTTCAAAAAATATATTTATGCGTACAAGTTTGAAATAAAAAATATTAGGATAAGGTTAAAATTAGTTTATAAATTTAAATAATTTAATCAAGATAATTAAAGGTGTTTTATTACATATTTAAGCACATATTTGAGCATTTTTTGGGGCACAAACTTGCGAGTCCTGATAATAACAATAAACTATTTCTGGTAATCAGTGGCGGCTCGTGTGTAGGGGCGACGGGGCTATCGCCTCCTCTAAATATTTTAACAAATTACTTATTAACAAGTTAGATATTGATTTAAATATTAAAATTATTTATATTTACATTGTAATGCATTTTCAAAATATTTTTATCGAAAGTAAAAATTGTAAAAAGTAAGCGGAATTTAAAAATATATGTAAGTAATAGTACGGTTGAAATAGGTACTTATTATTCATCTGCGCGATTATCGATTAATTATTGAACAGTTCTCGGTTCTGGGGTGACGTTGACAATCGCCCTTCATAACTATACTGTCAAAATACAAAAACATAAGAGGGGGAATTCGGTAATAATGCAGCCGCCGGAGTGATACGAATAATCGCCCGACATGCATGTGGACTACGGAACGGTACGGAATAAGTTAAGAAGTATATACAGTGTGCGTGACGTGTTCAAATGTCTTTATTATTTATTAAATTTATTATTTTATTATTAGTATATATTGTATTACTGTATTAAAGTACATCAAAATTCAGTATCATATTAACAGAAAATTGAAATTAAACAACTTGGAAGATCTGTTTACTGAAACGAAAGATATGCGCTTAAATTTTGAGTTTAAAACGTATAAGTTTTATTATTTTGTAATTTTCGGTTTTTGTAAAACGTGGCTATATATAGTAAATTAATTAGTAAATTAATATCTCTATTCAATAATGTTTATACAATATCAAAAGATATTGTAGTGTAATAGTTTATAATATATGATACCTATTACTGATTGAAATGATTTGCCATGCAAAATGTGTACCCATCTACCTGTTGACGTTTCCAACGGATTAATTTAGTATTGATACACACTTTTCCCATATACGTGTCAACTCGAATGCTATTATATAAATATGTTTATACATTATACATATTATAATATTTGTTGTTACTCATTACAATATTCATTCTGTGTACATCTCTCATATGATTTTCAAGTTATATACTGTCTTGTCCGGTATAATATTATTTATTATACGGTCAATATATTTTGATATTCTCATGATGTTTTTTATATTTCATCGAATCATAGGTGGGTATGGGCTATAGGTACATGGATCGTATAACGTGTTTTTATTAACATAAAATTCAAGGTAATAATCGTTTTCTCGCGCCACAGTCCTTAATCAGCTATATGTATATAAATCAATTAACAAACACATACAACATACTGTAGGTATACATATAATATTATCCGTTCGAATTGAATACATTTTACTCTATCGACGTGACTTTATTGGTCGATTGTGTAGTAATATAGGTGCTATTGTTTTTTTTTTTTTTTTCATTATTCAGGTTAATTTGTTATATTATTCTGTTTAATTATGTAGTTCCGGCGATGCCGTATTAACTAAATGACATTGTATTTGTTGTATATAACAAAAGAAAAATGAAAAATATTGTTTGCAAAAGGTACCTCTATACATACGTAAATATAACTACCTACACAGAATCGAGTAAGTACGTAAAAAACACAAACTTAACTACACTACAATATCGTTTATGGTTATACCTATTAGGCTATTACCATATAATTACCTAGGTATTATATTAATTTAACACTGCAACACCAACTTATAACTATTGAGGCGCCTAGTATTAAAACCATCTCAATCCGTCGATTTTGAAAAATAGTATATTTAGCAGTTTTTTAAGTCCCGGGTCCAATATATAACCTCCCAAGTCGGTTCTGAACAAAATCAACTCAATTCCACTGAAAAATGCGGTCAAATATGGGATTCACAACAACACTAGTTCAAACTTACTCGTAGTAATATTGTAGGACGGATAGAGCAAATTACGTTAAAATGAGTTATAAAATCAAAATTATACGTCATAATTAAAAATCAATTTTATTGTACCCCCTGGCAATACCTACATTTTTGCACTTACGCTTCTATATTATCCTCTGCGTTTTTGTTTTTAAAATTAAATATGGTTTTATACGGGTGATTTATTTTTGTATAGATATAGATATTATGTGGGCGGACCATTTTCCTCCAAAAAATCTATTTATTTATTTATTTTATATTAAAATAAAATAATAGGTAATACGCTATACTTATTCGTTTTTACATTGATATGGTTATACAAAAACACAATATATAAAAATGATAAATATAAAAAAGAAATGTAAGTAATTGAATTAATAATTAATATATATAATAAATTATTTTCGTAATTTAGTATATTTATTGTTTATCAATATTGAATTTTTAAGTAAGTACCTATACTAGATATAAGATGAATTATTTTAGAAAAATAAAAATATAACAATAATAAATAATAAATAGTTGGTATGTTTATAACTATTTTTTGTCTTTATTTCTTCTTTTTCGTTAGTTTAATAATAATTATTCTATAATATAATATAAACACATATCTAATAAATGAAATATAAATCCTATGAGTGTTTTCAAAAATTTTGAGGAAAATGGATACATGCATGTAACATGCAGGTATGTAAAAACGAGATGTTAAAATATTAATATACCTATTGTATCTATATGTACTATATAAACATATATTATATATTATAAACAGGTAGTTATAAAACAATATTTTAGCCATTTTTTAAAAATTTAAAGTTAAATAAGTGCCTATACCTGCAATTATATACCTATATATAGGTAGATATGATCTTTAAAATTGTTATTCATAAATTATAAAATATAATAAAAATTAATTTCAAAAATTCAATACTCTTATAAAAATAAATTACTATCATATAGGTTACAGATATGATAATTTATGGTCGGAACTAGTTGTTACTAATAATCTTTTTTGGAATACTCAGGGCAGTGGCGTGTCATACATGTGTGCGATGTGTGCAAATGCCACGGGCCCTTGGTTAAAGGGGCCCCGTTATTACTCAACGTCCCAGAAAAAAAAAATTCAATTATATAAGAAAAAGTAAAAATATTGTTCACAATATATAGCAGAGTTCTCCTTTTTTCAATCTGATTATATCAATACATCATTGTCATAAATTTGCATTACATTTAATTATTTTGGTATAAAAATACTTACTTTAAATTTGAATTCATGAACCTATATTTATATTATTTAGAATTGAAAAGTGAAGGGGACCCTTTTTTTACTTTTGCACAAGGGCTCATCTTGGGGATGAACAGCCACTGACTCAGGGCATATATTATTTTTTATAATATATAGGTACCTATTTATTTTTACATAAAATTATAGTTTACTCTAACATAATATGTATGTAATATAATATAATTATTTTAGGTTGTTCTTTACAATGTTATAATTTTGTATAGGTGCCTACCCAAATTCATTAAATGTGCTTCAACCTGCTACCAATTGTTTTTTTAACAGTAGGTACTTTAGTAGTCAGTAGATACCTACTTAAAAAGATAACATAATTGATGTTATTGACACAAAGTAATAAACATAATACCAGTTGGGGCGATCACCCCCCCCCTTCTAAAATTTTACCCAACAAATTACTTATTAACAAGTTAGATATTGATTTAAATATTAACAACTATTTATATTTACATTATAATGCATTTTCAAAATATTATTGTGGAAAGTAAAAATTGTTTTCCATTGTTATGAAAACACTATGAAGTAAGCGCAATTTAAAAATATATGTAAGTAACAGCACGGTTGAATAGGTATTATTCGTCTGAGCGGTTATCGAGTACCTATCGAACAGCGTTCGGCGCTGGGCCGACGTTGACAATCGCCCGTACTACGAGTATATGATCAAAACACAAAAACATAGGAGAAGGAATTCGGTAATATTACGGCGCTATGAATAATAATAATCGCCCGACATGCATATGGACTGCGGAACAATAATATGGAATAAGTTGAACGTGTATTTATTTTGTTCCTGAGCAAGCGCACATTTCCGTATTTCTTTATTATTTATTTAATTTATTCTTATATTATATTTTTATAGTATAGGTAGTATTATAATAGATAAAAATTCAGTATCATATTAACAGAAAATTGAAATAAAACAACTTGCGAAACCTGTTTAGTGAAATGAAAGATAAACGCTTTAATTTTGAGTATAGGTAAAACCATTGATCATATATTATATAGATTGCTCACGTATAGGTATACAAAATCGTATATACTATATAATATATAATCAATGGTAAAAGATATGAGAATTGGTTTTATTATTTTGTGATTTTCGTTTTTTTGTATAAAGTATTTATATTTTTGTTTTTCTATATGGTATTAATTTTAATAGGTAACTGAATGACTGCATAATACCCATTACCATTGTTTATTTCAGGATAGTGGCTGGGGGGGGGGGTTATACCTTCCGGAGAAAAATGATGTATACCCACCTCGCCACCAATAATTTTTAATACATAATTAAAGTAAAGAAAACACAGTACAACCAATACCTTTTTTTAGGACCCACCGGAACATTAGGTATAAAATAAACACTGCCTATATTACATTAATAAATTGATGCATTTTATCTTGTTAGAATTTTTCTGATAATTTAGGGACAATTTTATCCACGTATAGATCTGCTACTGCGTAAAAGTGATATTTTGATTTGTTGACTTATAGATCCATAATCATTATAGTGAAACAACTCTATCCATAGAGTATGAATCGTAAGGTGGTAGGTATTTCGATTCATGGACCTTTTGATCCTTTGGATACATTTTTATTGGATTATTACTGTACAAAAACTAAAATTTACTAAAAAAAAAATGTAACTACATCCATTAATTTAAGAATATTGTACGATTTATAATGATGCGATTACGACTATGCGTGACTGTTTTACATGTAGAAATATTATTATTGTATCTACCTATATAGTAGGTAGGTAAGTACCTATACTAACATTGAGTCCAATCAATATTAATAATAAATACACATTAGCAGATGTTCCTGCCCGCTATACCACCTATCATGAATTCGATAAATGTATAAGAACATAAAACATCCTGTTTACATTTTTTTTATTTATTTTACCATAAAATGTTGACTGCCAATTTGATTATTTTTAAATTTTAGATTAAAATATGCGGAGTCTACAGATATATTAATACAGATATTAACCATTCGATTTCAGATTTATGCGTATATTGTGCCAATAAACGAATATATATACTACACAACGGATGCGATAGATAAAAAAAAATAAAAAAAATAAATCATTATATCTATACAGTTGGCTATTGTCAAGATCAGCTGCTTCGTAACCAGAAATCGTTTGTCGTCCATCGTATACAATTTATTTATCTAGACATTTTAATAAACATTTTAACAGATATTTTTAATATAAATATTTATAATTTAAATAGGTATATTTTATTTAGATTTTAGGTACCTAGGTACATAATATTCATCTTTAGTCTGTACTATTACTAATATATAGGTAGGTAGGTACTATTTAATTCAATCTACTGGCTTATTATTATTATATTTTTTTTTGATTTACGAAATAAAACAAAAATCTGGGTACTGCAATTTGATCTTTTGTTTCTCATCGGGAACATCACTATTTTTTTTAAATTTGGTATCTATTAAGTTATTAGGTAAAAACTAAAAAATCATGAGATTATTAATGTTTTTGGACATTTTTTATTATAAGATAACTTCGAATAATATTTATATTTGTTAAATAACTGAAATGAAAATCGACCTAAACTATAAAAATTAACAAGAAACGTACATGTGGCCTTGTGGCGCAACGGATAACGCGTCTGACTACGGATCAGAAGATTCCAGGTTCGAATCCTGGCAAGGTCGTGTACATTTTTTACCAGCATTATTATTATTAATTCATGTTATTTTTAGAACGAAAATATCTATAAGGGCTATTTTTGTTTTTTAGTACTATTTATTATAATTTATAATATACTATGCAAGTTTATATATATTTTCTATTTTCTTAAAATTATCTCCACTAATTATCAGGTATTTTACTAAGCATTGTCATTTTTGTATAAACTCTATATATTTTCTTGCAGTCTAGTTTATCTCTATTATATATTATTTCATATTGCGTAGCTACCTATGTATTTCAATACTGAATAGTAAACTACGTCTTTTAGCAATAGTCAATAGGTACCATAGTATTGGCAGCTTACTTAATAAAGTGGATATATATATATATAATATGTAAGTTTAATTGAATTTTTTTTTTCATTATCATTATTTATTTAATATAGTATAGTGTATAGGGTAAGCGAAGAATAAATAAATATTCCTAAAATACCGAAATTATTCGGTTTATATATTTAAATAGGTATATTAATGTTTAAAAATGACAGGATATATTTTAAAATTAAATAATTGAATAATATTACACATTTTTATTATTATTATTTACTTTATAACTAATTTATTATTATTGATTTAATACAAATATAATGAAGCATATGTAACTGTTGAACTCCCCCTCCTTATAGTGATTATATAGATTATATAGATTATACTATTTATACTCTTACACTCGTTCGCTTATCTACAGGGCTAGGACATAATTATTGAAAAAGTGTTAATTAATGGTCAATTACATTAAAATAATCTTTTAAGTGTAAGAAACTTAGTGTTAATAATGTATTCATATAGTTTAAAAGAATTCAACCTACAATCTTGAGCGCGTTAATTATATTTAAAGTAAAAAATTACTGTTTTCTATTTTCTAAAAACATTTTTAAAAAAATCAGAAAAATGAAATACATAAAAAATATATCCCTAATGATAAACCATTGCATTTAGTAAAATGATTCTGAGCTGAGCTTCGGTATAATAAACAGGGCCATTTATTTTATTATGGGCTAGTCTATACTACGGGAAGTATATAGATAATTATAGAAATTTTTTCATAAAATTTGCGTACACCATTCTACATTATTTTATGTATATTTAAATTCTGATCACCCTACATTATTTGTTAAAACTTAATTAACTTTTGATTTTCAAACGGCAACCTTTGATTTAAACTATAAATTTTTAAAAAATATATTTTTATAAAAATTTTCAAGTTTTAATTTCTTTAATCCGATGAAAATTACTAAAGTAATAAGCATTCAAATACATGGCGAAGAATATAAATACTATAGTACGTCATTATCAATACATCTAGGTATCACATGCTATTACACTGCAGTATAAATTACTTCTCCACTTTGCTGCATATTAAATTCAAATGCTTATTACTAATATTACTTGGGTAATATTCGTCGGACTTAAAAATCAAAAACAATTCTTATAAAAATATATTCTTTAAAAATATTTACATTATTTATCAAAAATCGCTATTTGAAAATCGAAAGTTGTTATAGTTTCAACAAATAAGGGAGAGGATAAAAAATGAAAAATATAGAACGGAAAATACAAATAACTAAATAGAAATAGAAATAAAAAAACTTTGCAAAAATGATTAGACTTTCCGAGATTTAGTTTGGTCCATGATAAAACAAATTACGTCATTGTATAATATTAATAATATATAAACAGATTTATATAGAAATACATTTGATTTAGTCTGACCTATTATTTATATAGATTTCAGTATAATATAAACTATTTAATTAAACTGATTTAAATCAAATAATAAAATGTATATATTATTAAAATTATAGTTTTACAAACAATTTCGAAAAAATAATTACATTTATAGACTACACATACTGTAAATTACATACTTTGTGATAAAAAAAATTTATATTTTTTTTTTTTTTGGTTTACAATTTTACACAAAAATTGTGTTTCTTCTCAAAAAAATGTTTGAAATTATTTGAATATAGTTGGAATAATGTAGGTACGTTTAACTTTGTATTACGTTTAGGCAATTTTTATAAAAAATGAAAATCCGTGATTAAAAATCGTGAAATTTTAATATAAAAAAAAAAAAATTATAACTAAAACAAATTCCACGATAAGGCATAGTAAATATTCTCATCCTTCACATTTTGGATACATTTTGACTCTGCTTTTACTAAGAGAGAAGTTGTAATAGTTATAGAGAGTAAACGTATTTTATATCCTTAAATGGGTGTGTAGCATCTTTTTAATAGTACCTAAATAGTAAAATACATACAATAATAATAATAATAATAAAATACAATACCAGTTATACAGTAAAAATCATACAAACGTACATACAATTTTATAAATTACGAGTTATGACTAAGTATGGATAATAATATATTACTACCAATACTGGCTACTTCATAATTTTTCATCAAAAAATATAATATGACTATAATAATATAGCGTGATAGATACGCTATAGAACGATTGTAAAGAATGTCGATAGTTGTTTTGTATACGATACGGCCGGGATCAGAATTCGATGCATGGGTGGTAGTTCTAGTAATCACCACTACGTAAGCGCTACTAGCTCTACGATTAGTTTGATTAACTATCACTAAGTAAGCTCTACTAGCACTCACATTTCTTAATTTTATCACGATTAACAGGTCAAAACATAAACACATCACACGTGCACGATAATCATCAAAATAATTTTTATTTTTCAAAAAATAAAAATATTAGTTTCTATATTGTGGCATTGTGCATTACCTACTTTTTTTTTGTTTCTTTTTATATCTGTGGTAACAACTTGCATTTAAATGTGTCTCCAAAGTGCTGTGTAATGTAATGTACGTCTTACAATGAAAAAATGAGTTTTTTTCTAATTTCCCAAAAATGTAATTTTAAAAGAAAAATAGATAAAAACATTGTTCCAATTTGCGGAAAACATTTTAGTTAACAGCAGATAGTAAGAACTTGGAAGTCTGGTTCTGGTGCTTCAAAAGTTGTAGTATGACATTATAATTTATAAGGTGCATCCACATATACGTCGATCGACTTAAGTCGAAATCGATCTACGTCGATCGACGTCGAATGAAAAACACGAGCAGGTCGTCTACATTGTCTAGTAGCGTGGACGGTTTTGTTATACGTCGATCGACGTCGATTCACAATAGTAATTATTATAGTATAATAGTAATATTTATGTAGAAACTAGTACACAATGTTGCCCGTTTAGTCCTCTGTATTCATTGAAATTGAGTGTTGTGCAACGA